>SMDT01000914.1:0-126148 GCA_005392925.1 Aquilaria sinensis | reverse complement strand
GTCCATTTTCCTCTAGAATCATGCTGAATGGGTAGAATTTTCTTGAGCACTATGTCACCTTCATGAAATTGTCGTGGGCGAACCTTTTTATTGTAAGCGCGAATCATCCTCCTTTGATAAAGTTGCCCATGACAGAGGGCTGTCATTCTTCTTTCATCAATTAGGTTTAATTGCTCATATCTAGCCTTGACCCATTCTACTTCTTTCAATTGAGTATCCATTAGTACCCTTAATGAAGGAATCTCAACTTCAATGGGCAATACAGCCTCCATACCATATACCAGAGAAAAAGGTGTTGCTCCAGTAGAAGTACGGGTAGAAGTTCTGTAAGCATGTAGTGCGAAAGGTAACATCTCATGCCAGTCCTTGTAAGTGATAGTCATCTTTTCAATAATTCTCTTGATATTTTTATTGGCCGCTTCTACTGCACCATTCATCATCGGTCGATAAGGTGCTGAATTGAGATGCTTGATCTTGAACTGTCGGCACAAAGTCTGCATCATTGCATTATTCAAGTTCGTGGCATTGTCTGAGATGATACACTCTGGCAACCCATAGCGACAAATGATCTCTTTTTTAATGAATCGGCATACCACCTTTTGTGTTACACTTGCATAAGACACGGCTTCTACCCATTTGGTGAAGTAGTCTATTGCCACTAGAATGAATTTGTGACCACTAGAAGCTTTGGGGGTAATTGCTCCAATGACATCAATTCCCTACATAGCAAAAGGCCATGGTATTGCTGTTACATTAAAAGGAACAGGTGGAGCCTGGATCTTATTGGCATATATTTGGCACTTATGACATTTTCTTACGTGATTGATGCAATCACTTTCTAATGTGAGCCAATAGTAGCCAGCCCTCATTATTTGTCTTGCCATGGTATGACCACTAGTGTGTGCTCCACACATTCCAGAATGAACTTCTTCCATGATCTTTCGTGCTTCATGAGCATCTACACAGCGAAGTAACATTGAGTCTGGAGTTTTCTTATAAAGTATGTCTAGGTTTAAAAGAAAACCCATTGACAATCTTCGTAGAAATTTCTTGTCATTTTCTGATGCTTCTGGTGGATATACTCGTTCTTGGAGGTATTTCTTGATATCGTGATACCAAGGTTTCCATCCAATTCTTCCTCCACGCTCATGCAATAAGCTGTGGAATCTATTATTTTCATTTCGAACACAAGAGTATGCTCAGGGTCGCTTATCTTGTACATGGCAGCTAAAGTAGCTAAAGGGTTCAGAATTTGATTATCTTCCCTTGGGAGATGATGGAAGCTTATACTGTCAAATTTTCCTGCCAAGTCTAGTATGAGCTTTTGGTAATGGATTAATTTTGAATCCTTTGTCTCCCATTCTTCATTGATTTGATATATGACCAATGCGAAATCCCCATAAACTCGAAGATCTCGTACTTTCAATCCTAGTGCCATTTGGAGTCCCATAGCACATGCCTCATATTCTACTATATTGTTGGTACAAGGAAATGTAATTTTTGCTGTGAGGGGAAACTGCTCTCCGCTTGGAGAGATGAGTATAGCTCCAATCCTTTTTCCCAAAGCATTAGATGCTCCATCGAATGCCATTTTCCATGTTTCACCATCTTCAGAGACTTCCTGTTCTATTGTCATTATATCTCCATCAGGAAAGTCCATTCTCATTGGCTCATAATCATCCAATGCTCTATCAGCGAGATATTCAGCAATCACACTCCCTTTTACAGCCTTTTGGGTGACATACTGTATGTCGTATTCAGACAACAGCATTTGCCATTTTGCAATCCTGCCTGATAAAGCGGGTTTCTCAAAAATGTACTTAATGGGATCAGTCTTGGAGATCAGCAATGTGGTGTTGTTGAGCATGTAGTGTCGTAGTCGGTGTGCTACCCATGCAATGGCGCAACAGGACTTTTCCACTATTGAGTATTTAGCTTCATATGTGGTAAGCTTTTTACTCAAATAGTAGATTGCATGTTCTTTCTTGCTTGTCTCATCACGTTGACCCAATACGGATCCTAATGAAGAATCCTGTATGGATAAATATAGAATCAACGGTTCTCCGGATCGAGGTGGTATCAAGACTGGTGGATTTGATAGATATTGTTTGATTTTCTCGAACGCTTCTTGGCATTCGTTATTCCACTCAATCGGATTGTTCTTCTTTAGTGATTTGAAAAGCGGTTCACACTTGGACGTCAATTGTGATATGAACCTTGCTATGAAGTTGATTCTACCCAGAAAACTTCTTACTTGTTTTGGAGTCTTGGGGGGTTGCATTTCTTATATCGCCCTGACTTTACTTGGGTCAACTCGAATCCCATCTTTGCTTACCATGAAACCCAATAACTTTCCTGAAGAGGCTCCAAAAGTACATTTGGCAGGATTCAGTTTTAGTTGATACTTGCGAAGTCTATCGAATAGTTTTCTTAGCACTTTTAGATGCCCCCCAGCGGTGAAAGTCTTGGCGATCATGTCATCTACATATACTTCAATTTCTTTATGCATCATGTCATGGAATACGGCGACCATGGCTCTTTGATATGTAGCACCAGCATTCTTTAACCCAAAAGGCATCATCTTATAGTAGAAGGTACCCCAAAGGGTAATAAAAGCAGTTTTTATCATATCATCTGGATCGAGTTTGATTTGATTGTACCCAGAAAAGCCATCCATAAAGGAAAAGTAGGAGTTTCCCGCGGTATTATCCACCAGCGTATCAATGTGAGGAAGTGGGAAGTTATCTTTAGGACTGGCCTCGTTCAAGGGTCGGTAATCCTGACAAACTCTTAGTTTCCCACTCTCTTTCTTTTCGACTGGAACTATGTTAACGACCGATTCTGTATATTCAGCGACCCCGAGGAATCCTGCGTCCCATAGCTTTCGAATTTCATCTTTTACTCTCAAGATCAGATCCGGCTTTAATCTTCGTAACTTCTGTCTGACAGGTTTCGCCCTAGGCTTCAATGGTATTTTGTGTAGCACGATATCTGAGCTTAAGCCGGGCATATCTTGGTATGACCAAGCAAATACATCCACGTATTCCTTCAATAAGTGGACTAATTCTTCTTTCTCTTCAGGAGGAAATAGAGTGCCAATCTTGACTTCTTTTACATCCTGACTGTCTCCCAAGTTGAATGTCTCAGTTGGTTCCTGACTTGTTGCTCTTTCTTTTTCATCTCGCTCGATCATTTTTAATAGCTCAGGAGATATTTGAAGATCTTCATCATCCGAGTCAGTAGTGTTTACAGGATTATCAAAGTTCATTCTTTCATTGTCATCAAAGAGAGTTTCAGGTCTGCATTAACCAGAGAGAAAAAAGAGAAAAGAGAAAATGGCTAGAATGAGATGGATGCAAACTGGTACTTTATTTATAATGTGCATAAATCACAACTTTATTGGAATGAAAAGCAATAACTAAAAGGTTCACTTAAACAAAGACTACACCCTATTGATTGAACCTTTCTTTAGGAGGTTTTTACTATTAGATTACTTTGAAAAGCTCTCGATTATAACAGGCAGTTCTATCGCCTCCCAATTGTTCAGCACATCCCGTGGGCTACAGGGTTGAACGAGCTCCTCATTTTCGGGTGAATCACTGATTATTGCCTGAATCGAAAGACTTTCAAAAGACTTGTTGATGCTGATGGTCAGCGCGCCTTCATTGTCATTTTTCGGAATCAAGCCACCACTCACGAATGTTTCAGTGATGTCAGGGATATCCAGATTTCTTTCCTCTAGAGGATGCCCTGTTAATCGTGCAATCCTCTTTTCTCTCTTTTCAGCTATCGCCTTCATTTTGTCTTGCCTTGTCGGTGTGAAACCTAGGCCGTATTTTCCTTCATTTGCAGAGATTTTCAATGGCTCTGGGATTCCTTGTAAATCTTGTCCCAGACCTAACCCTGGTGAGTATCCTCCTTTCATCATGAGTTTGGCGATCATGCGACTTGTTTTGGAGATGCTAGGCACGGGTTCTTCTCTATATTCACCGACATAGGTAGCATTAACAATTTCAAATGACCTGAAAGAGCAATCAGGTATATCTTCATTAACCTCGACGTATTGAGCATCCGCAGGTCTAGATAGCAGAATGTCTTCTTCAGCAAAGACTGTGATTAACTTTCCTTCAATAATGAATTTCATTTTTTGGTGTAATGAAGAAGGAATTGCTCCAGCCATATGGATCCATGGTCTTCCCAACAGACAAGTATAAGAAGGATTAATGTCCATAACTTGGAATGTGATGTGGAAGACGCAAGGGCCGATCTCTATTGGCAGCTCTATTTCTCCAACAACATCTCTCTTCGTCCCATCAAACGCTCGAACGACGATATGACTGTTGTTGAGGTATGATGGGTCTATACCAAGCTTGTGTAAGGTTTCAAGTGGCATTACATTTAGAGCTGACCCATTGTCGATAAGAACTCTAGCCATAATTCGATCTTTGTACTTAACCGAAATATGTAGAGCCTTAGAATGACCTCTTCCTTCTGCTGGTATCTCATCGTCAGTGAATGTGATGAGATTCTGTGCCGTGATGTTGTTGACGAGGTGGTCAAAATTATTCACGGAAATATCTTGCTCAACATAGGCCTTATTCAAGACTTTGAGAAGGGCTTCTCGATGAGCATCAGAGCTTAAGAGTAGTGAAAGTATGGAAATCTTTGCTGGCAAGCGGTTTAACTGCTCCACGATGCTATACTCACTTTGCTTTATGAGTTTGAGACACTCAGTAGCTTGTTCATCTGTTACCGCTCGAGGCATCTCTTGCTCTTTGGATGTATTTGTATCAAGAGGTCCACTTGTTGGGTCTGTAACGTTCTTATCTTGTTGGAGCTTGTTCATTTGCTCCGGAGAATAACACTGACCACTTCTAGTCATTCTCCCAACCTCTAACGGAGTTGATGTAATGTTGGAAGTGTAATCATACCTCCATGGAACAGCCTTATCTGATTTGTAGGGGAATGGAGTCGGGACTTGAATTCTTAAAGGCTTAACAGTAGGTTTTGAAATTGGTATGACTAGTGGTCTTGGCATAACATTGACTTCCTGTTCTTTAATGATTACATGTAGATCAACATCTTTATCTGACATAAAAATGATGAGTTGGGATGAGTCTATGAGTCTTTGTAGATTCTCACGGAATTCTAAGCATTCCTGAATAGAATGACCTTTACTGCCATGAAAATCACACCATTCTTCACCTTTGATTTCTCTGTGTCCAAGAGAAGGCTTTCCGATGATGACCCCTTCTTTCACAAGGCATGAGTATACATGCTTAAGAGGGGTTGTAATGTCGTTGACTGACTTCTTTATCAGTTGGTGTTCCTCTATCATATTGACTGGTTTAGCTTGATGAGGCGGCAATGGGTTGTGAGTGACATTCGGTTCATCGGAAAAGTCCAACCACTTTGACTCGATTAATTGTTGGACTATGCGTTTCAATGCTAGGCAATTTTCCAGGCCATGGCCCGCAACGCCATCATGATATGGGCAAGTTATGTTGGGGTCATACCACCTTGGATATGGGGGTTACAGTGGCCTTGTAGGAATTGGACGGATAAGTTGACTTTCAACGAGCTTTGGATATAACTCAGTGTAAGTCATAGGAATTGGCGCAAAAACTTCTCTTGGTCTTTGTGTGGGTACTGGAGGGGTTGGAACAGGTGGCCGTAATTGATTAGGCCTGTTGAGGGGTAATTGTTGGGTCTATTGGGAGGATAATCATTGGGCCTATTAGGAGGATAATCATTAGGCCTGTTGGGAGGGTAATAATTGGGCCTGTTGGCAGAATAGGATAGGCGAGGTCCGGTGGCCACAGTACCCACAAGGGGAATCCCTCTTCCTCGTCCTATTTGTTGTACTTCTTCATCCTTTCTTCTGGATGGTCTTCCTTTTTTCATAGAATCATTAAAGGATTTAGTAATCTTCCCGGTCCTAATCCCGTGCTCGATTCTTTCTCCAGACATGACAATGACGGAGAAATTAGTTGCCGAATTGCCAATGAGTTTGTCATAATATGGGTACTTCAGTGTTTGGACAAATAAAGTAACAATTTCTTTCTCCATCATGGGTGGCTGAACTTGTGCGGCTAAGTCCCTCCAACTTTGAGCATACTCCTTGAAGGTTTCTTACTTTTTCTTTTCCATATTCTGGAGGGTTTGGCGATCCGGGGCCACGTCTATGACATGTTTGTAATTGCTGATGAAGGCTTGAGCAAGGTCATTCCATGTTTTGATGTTTCTTGGACCTTGACTTAGATACCACTGCAGTGCTGACTTTGTAAGGCTTTCTTGAAAAAGTGCTATCCACACATTTTCGTCTTTTGTGAGTGGTTGTAGTCTTCTTAGAAACAATGTGATGTGAGTGATGGGATCACTCGTTCCATCATATTTCACAAAATCTGGCACCTTAAAGTCTGAAGAGGATTACAACATTTGGCACTAAGCAGAGGTCATCCACTGAGAGAGATCCGAATAAAGTGCCTCCTTCGATGGCCTGAAGTCTCTTCTCTATTGTTTCAAGCTTTTGAGATTCTCCTTCTTCCTTTGGTAATGTCTTCTTCTCTTCATGTACAGTGTCTTGTTTCAGGTGAATGCTAGCGGACGGACCTGATTCTTGAAACAGATTTTCTTGAACTGAGATCCGTTGTGGGGTGAATCCCGGAGGATAAGTAGGATCTTGTGGTTCTTTGATAGGAACTTGAGTTGCTTTCCCCTTGATTAGCTCCATCAATTGTCTCATTTGTTCGGCCATACTTTCTATCTTGGACTCCATATCTATGAGACGTCCTTCGGTTTGTTCTGCCATTAATCTTGTTTGGAGCCGAGTTGAATATCGGTGTTGAGGTCCAATTTTACCTTTTTAAAGTAAGATTTATTTTATTAGACTCTACATGTATGTGATTGATGTAATGCATGCATGCAATGAATATTGTAGGTACTCGGTGAAAGAAGGACTACGGTGGAAATTCTTGATTACATTCTCAAGACAATTGTTTCGACTGCCTTTATTATATAGAAATCTCTCAAAAGAAATGGCCCAAGGTACAATATTGTTTTCTAGCCTTAGCAATGAACTCCATCATTTTTTGAACATTTAATGATGAAGTAGGGCAGCTCAGTTCTTCCAATTCTCTAGCTTCTTCACCCATTTGTTGGGCTTGCTGAGTGATTTTCCTGACTTCAGCCAAAAACACTTCTGTTTGATGCTGAGAAAGTCTGTATTGATCTTCCCAGTATCTTGCTCTCATCTCTTTTTGATCAGTTTCTTCGACTAATTGAGAGATGATTTGTTTTTTACATTCAACTTTTTCTTCGAGGTGTTGTGTTTTGTGACTGAGCTATTGTATATCGATAAGCATTCTCTTGTTCTTCTCTTTTTCCTCCTCTAATTCTTTTTCAAGTTCTCTTTTTGCCAACTTTCTGGGAGCATCATCGGGCAGCACTATTCCTTCCTTTTCGATTATTTCTCCATTCACAGTAGGCGGTGGGAGAAAGAATAGGGCCGGACTTCAGTACAAATAGCCTTTTCCATGCAATTGAAATACCCATCGCAAACTTATTCGCCATTGCATCTTCGTGTGAGAATTCCAATTTACTTAGATTGTGAGTCATGGGTATAAATTGCATGGACCCAAATTGCTTCCGTACTTGGGCAGGGGCATAACTTGTTCCTCCCCATATACCTAGAAGAGGAACCCATGGGCAATTGCCACAACGATAGATGACGCGGGTGAGGTGGATTAGGGGGTTCTCCATTCAATTTGCAACTTATTGATGTTCTTAAAATAGTTAATCCATCCTTCCTTACTGTCATGATGAATGGATTCACTTTTCAAGAAGGCTTCAATTGGAATGAAGTCTTTTGAAAAGCGATTCCCGAAATTTTGTTTGTCACAAGGAAGGTGGCTTTTGATCCATACGTCGAGAAGGTGAGAACATCCCATGAATTTGCCCTTGCTTTAGCGACAATAGTTTAATGACCTGATGGTTTCACATAGGATAACTGAAGTCGGATTCACTTGAGCGTTGCAGATTTGCACGAATAGTGAGATGACGTCTCCTTCAATGAATCCGATAATTCTTGGAAAGATTACCAAGCCATATATTGTCAAAGCAAAAACCTTATGTTTTTTGTCCTTTTGTGGGAGAGTGTGGACCTATTGCTTTATGTCATTCCAACTGATGAATTTTCGATACCCTTTTGTTGAGAATTTGGCTTGAAAAGTAGAAGCGGGCATGTTCAATAGCTTTGCCAAGGACCCATGAGACGCGCGAAAAACGGAGGTTAACGGATGAGGGAAACGGTGGGCTGAAAGAGAAAAAAGGAAAGTTTTTAGTTTTCTGGGAAGAGGGAGGAGAGGTCAGAGACTGTTTCTACAGTTTTCCCTTTTTTTAAATGGAGCTCTAATCTTGATTTTTTTCGTGGTTTCTTCACATATTTCCACCCCTATTTATAGGGGAAGGGGCCTTGGATTCCCTTAATTAAAAAAATTTGAAATTTAATTAAAAACAGACTTATCTCTTAATTTGGTAAAATGACAGTTTCAGTCCTTTACGTCTCTTTGACTTTGGGGATGTTCCTGAAACTTCTGATTGAGACAATTTTGTCTTTTTCTGTCAATTTGGGCCAGAACCGTCGGTTTGGCCCAAAATTCATGCGAAAAACTACCAAATGCTCCTGGAACTTTCAGATTTTGTCAAATTTTCCCAAAACTTCTTAATTTTGTCATTTTTACCCCAAACTTTTCAATTTTGTCATTTTTATGGAGTTTTCTTTTTTATTTATTTATTTCATACATACATATATACACACATATATCATTTTTAACTAAACCCTTATAAAACAAAACGTATTTTAAACTAATTAACTTAATTAAAAAATTTTCAGTAATAATAATATTTATTAATTAATTAATAATTAATTAATAATAATATTAATTAATTTTTTTTTATTTTTTTTTATGTACACACATAGATATTAACCTAACAAAATGCCCCTCCCCCAAAACTATTTAATTTAATTTTCTCTTTGTATAATAATTAATTAATAATTTTTTTAATTATTATTTATTATTTCTAATTTTTAATTAATTTTTTTATTTTATTTTTTAAAAAAAAAAATTCGGACGAAATTGGGTGTCAACAGACATTTTTTACTTTTGCTATTGACGTTTTAACATATTTATTCAAATACTTTTACATATTATTTTATTTATTGGTTCAAACACTTTTATTTTTAATATAATAAATTATTTACATATTTCTTTATACACATTTAACTATTTTTATGGACATTTTAACATATTTATTCAAACACTTTTACATATTGTTTTGGAAAAGAACAAATGATTTCTATATTATGTGAAAAGATCAAATTATCTGCAGATTATTTTAGACATTTATACGTACTTATTCAAACATTTTTTGATATCCAAGAAAAGACTTTCTTATTGCTTCATATACTTCTTATTTTCTGATAATAATAAATTATTTGTAAATTATTTTAGACACTTTTGAATAACTAATTTGCATGTTATTTTCAGACATTTTTACATATTATTTTCAGACAGAATAACTAATTTGCATGTTATTGAAGTGAACAAATAGTTTGTATATAATTTTAGACATTTATACATACTTGTTCACACACTTTTCTTAATTTTTTTAGACACATTGCATCTTTATCTTTGACACTTTATATAGATGCAAGTAATGACAGAAGATTTGGTGGTGGCGGTAGCGACAGCAACAGCGAGGGGTGGTGGTAACCTTGGGGGCGGTGAGATTAAAGGTAGAATTTTTGAAGAAAGATGGAGGTTTTGGTGAGGGGAAATTTTGTTAATTTCTTTCAATAAAAGTGACATATATATAAAGAGTTAATAATGGGTTAGTATATCTAACTAGACATAGGTGCATAGTATAATAATTACATTTTAGCATGTGTATAGACATGTTTCTTGCAAATTGAGAAATTACCATCTTACCATGTTACTCATTTGACAGATGTAGAATTTTCTTATATTTTCACTAAAAGATTTTTCTTCTTGCCAAAAAGTATAAGAGCTAAGATTCCCAGCACAAGAGTTGGATTTGAGTCCTGCTGACTGTAATAAGGCGCAATTCCTATCATTTTTTGCTTAAGATCCTCAATATTTCAAGAAATAGAGGAATTCTCCTCAATCTTTATTAAGTATCTTCTAATAGTTTGTACTGAAGCATTATTTTGAGTATATAAAAAAAGTTTTGTTAAATATCCTAGAATTTATAAAAAAAATGTTGTTAAAAAGTTTATGTAAAATATTAGTGATACAAAGTATCCCAAAAGTAGAAACTGGGAGCGAAAGCAAGAGCAGGAACGATTCAATTTTTAAAATTTAAGTAAAAAAAATTTATAAAAAAGAGAGAAGAATAGTAATTGAGAATAAAAGCGGTAACATGAGAGCGGGAGCAGTAATTCAAGCTATAAGAATTATGTCACATAGTTTAAAACAGAAAAATTAAATAGTGTTTTAGTTGTTAATGAAAAAATACTTTTTTTTTGTGTAATAATTTGGTGTAATCACGTATAGTGGTCCGTGGGGTAAATTACATGCGCTACACCCAACCTTTAATTGTTGTTTCACTTCTAACCCTAACCTTCACTTTGCACGTTGTGTGTCCTCAACCCGATTAAAACATTTCACTTCAACCCCTGAGCAGACGGAACTCGTTAAAATTGACGGGAAATGTCACGGAACGCTTAGTTGGCACCAAATTGTCCACGTAGGCCCAAAAAATTGAATTTTTAAAATAAAAAAAAACCTCCCTGCCATCTCAGCTCTCTCTCAGTCCCAGCCCATCCCTCTCGCTGCCACCGTCTCTCCACCTCCCACACCCCGCCGCCGTGTCTCCCCCTCTCTCTCGCCCTTCCTTTCGGCTCTCCCTCTCGGCCCTCTCGCGGTCTCGCGTCCCCTCCCTACCGCCTTCTCTCTTGACCTCCCTCTCGTTCGACGGAGATCGTTCGATCTTGTGAATCGGAGCCCAAGTCAGAGTGTCTCCCGAATTGGCTGCGGCAAGAATTGCGACGGAGATCGCGATGAGAATCACGAACGGAAATCGGAATGAGAATCGCGAACGGAGATCACGATGAGAATCGCGAACGGAGATCGCGGCGAGAATCGCGACAGAGATCGCAATGATGAGGGACGGGATGCAACAGAGATCACGATGATGAAGGAGTTCCACCAATCGGGTGAGCCTGTCACGATCTTTGTGGCAAATCGATGGTGGGTTCGGGTGAGCGACGGCCGGAAGCGTGGCCGATCGTGATTGTGGTGAGAGTGGTAGAAAGGGAAGGAAAGGAGGGACGCAAGGAGGGGTGGCGAGAGGGTGGCAGGGAGAGAAGGTGAGAGGGCCGAGAGGGAGTCGAGAGGAAAGGCAAGAGAGAAGGGGGAGACACGGCGGCGGGGCGTGGGAGGTGGAGAGACGGCGGCGGCGAGAGGGATGGGCTGGGACTGGGAGAGAGCTGAGATGGCAAACAGGTTTTTTTTTTATTTTAAAATTCAATTTTTTGGGCCTACGTGGACAATTTTGTGCCAGCTAAGCGTTCCATGGCATTTCTCGTCAATTTTAACGAGTTCCGTCTGCTCAGGGGTTGAAGTGAAACGTTTTAATCGGGTTGAGGACATGCAACGTGTAAAGTGAAGGTTAGGGTTAGAAGTGAAACAACAATTAAAGGTTGGGGGTAGCGCATGCAATTTACCCGTGGTCCGTGACATGGTAATATGGTGTGCGTATTTAAAGTCCAAAATATCTTTGAGCTACCTGTCCAGAAAAGGAAATGTCTTGAGCTGGCCTTGTTTGAAGCGATGGACCATGATTGGTCTGCCACGTCATACGGACACCACATGTGTCCGCCGGTTTCGGAAATTGACATGGAAATCACTCCGGGCCGTTATTCCTGGCCCGCCAGAGAGCAGAACGCAGAAACGTGAGCCTAACCGGTGAAGGGTGCACTTGCCCAGAATCTCCCATAAAAAAACACGGGATTAACGTAACAAATTCTTTTTATTTCTGACTGCCCATTTGTCTCCTTCATCTTTATTAGGTCATGACGCTCTAATAATAGTAATAATCGAGTAAGTACATTATAATACCAATGAACATGAATGAATGAATTTTTTCTTTTTTTTTTTATAATACGAAGCAAGTGCAAGTTATACAAAAAAGAAATATATGTTCTGCTTAGTAAAGATGGGAGGAAAATTTGCATATTTCTTAAAATTTAAAAAGTTACAAGTTACATTTAATATTTTAATTTCAGCGTATAAATTGGATGAAGGAATTCAAATTCGAACCATAACAGGGAATAACCGAATAAGTCTTCCAAAAACCAGTTGGATTGGAGTTCCAGGATAAATGGGTGAATTATTGAGACGATGATGCATCGAATTGTGACTGGTTTTCTGCAAGTTGAAGTTCCGGTACCGAAAATGACAGGCCAGTCTTTAAGGAAAATGACTGACCATTTTTATGGAAGGTTGTGCCTGTGTCCCATTTAGAAGATTATTGTGGGGACCATGGGGTGGGGGCGATTAATCAGCCAGCGCCAGGTCGCCAGTGAACTTTGGAGGGATTCTTTGGGATAATTACAATTTTTTTCCGAAGGTTTATAAAATTATATTTTTTTCCATTGATTCAGAAATATACATTTTACTTTATATTTTAATATCTTTTTAATACAGTCCAATAATAACATTTAAAATTCGAATTTAGACCATATGTTACTTGTCTTCAAGTAATTTTAATTTTTATGGTAATTTTTCTTACACTTAGTTAATATTTAAAAAATACTATTTTTCATTTATAATAAGAAAAAATTGATAATTTAAAAAATCAATTAACTGTAAAAAAATATAATACTAATTAAAATTATTAGAAAATGGCTCTTATAATATTTAAATTAAAATTTTAAAAATTATTGTTGGACTATATTAAAAAAATAAAATAAAATATATATCTCTAAAATAGAAAGAATAAAATGTAATTGTATTTAAACCTCAGAAAATAACTTGCAATCAACCCAGAATTTTTTAACTCATTGAAATATAAAATTTACAGGTTCGTATTCTGCAACTTTTATCCTTTGCTTTGGGATTTTTTATTTTTTTTACTAATTTGAGGTAATTCGATGCAAGCACAAACAACACGTGTGCGGTTTATTGTTTTGGTTCATAAAATATCTTGGGCGCTCACGAAAGTTGCCTTGCCGTCTAGATCCATGCAAAATCACGAGACAATTATCAAGTCACGGCATGGTCGTTCACTAGTTTGACACTGACAGTAATTACTTCTATTCATCCAGTTTATATACCAAGTAAAATTTTATTTCATCTGTTTCAGAACCGATTCTTTTATTATTTCCATAAATTAATTTAATTTAATTTTTTTAAATTTATTATAAAAATATAAATATTTTATATGAAACTGAAACTTTAAAGATTATAGTTTCTAAATATCATTTAATTTTTTTTAATATATATTAATATGAATACATTTAAGTCAAATTTCAATAAATAAAATAAAATAATCAATTAATGTGAAATAGGGGAGTATATTTCAATGAGTTAAAAATGATAAATTATATAAAATTGATAAAACTTTTTAAAAATTATATTAGTACCCAAAATTTTAAAACCAATAATTTCCCGTGTTTGTTGTTAAATTATGAACAATTAGTGACATATTAAATTACAAATTATAATTATAGTGATATATCTAGCTTTAAATTGTAACATTATTAGCTATATCTACACCTGAGAAAACTATAGGTCAAACTGAGTAGGAAATTTGGTACTTCTCTGATTTTTCCTTTAACCCATAAATCTCTAAAGTTCATGCAGCTTAAAAAGAATTACGGGTTCAAAGTTCATAACGGGGCTGTTAGAAGTATTTTTCTTTTCTTTTTTGTCCCCGAATTTCAGTAGTATTCTATTCTTTATCATCTTTGAAAACTCGAATTGTACTTCAAAGTTCATAAATTTTCTAAAAATTCAAGCAGAAGAAAACTAGTTCTGGAAGTTGTGGCTGTTTATGTTGTGAGCTAGGAAGGGCGTCCTTCGCTATTGGATATTCTATGGAACTTCAGAGACATTGGAGTGATGAAGAAAGGTCTAGATGACGCTAAAGAATAAATCAATAATCTAACAGTTTGTAGAAAATTAAAGAGAGATCAAGCCCTAAGTTGTTTTTCGAGACTGACACACACATATGCACAGACACACACACACACACACACACACACACACTCTTCACTTTTTTGCCCTAATGATGATAATCGATGATATTGAACATCTAGAATAGATAATTAAGCCAAATATCATCTTTTATTTAATTTGGTAAGAAAATTGCTTCATAAACCCCATGTATTGTTATTGTTTTTTCTACAATGTCTATCTTGCTTTTTTTTTTTTCCTTTTTGCTTTTCCAACTCAACTCATGTACCCTCTTTATCTCATAATATATCTATTTTTGATTTTTTTAACATAATTAGTTACGTTATATTATGAATTAAAGCAGATATTAAACTTATACTTTTCATGTTTAAAAATTTGCATTTTTCTTCTAATGTTTTTTACACTATTCAATTGCAAGTTTCGGAGTTTCAATTTAAATTATTTGATAATTGTCTATTTAGTATTTTTTTCATAATTAATAGACATTTTAAATTACCAATCATTCTTCTTTGTAAATGTAAAACTGTATTTTTACATATAAGTAAATGTAAAGGAAAAACACAAACAACTTGAAATTATTAGAATATAGATAGTTTGAGGATTTTAGAAGTTGTTGTACTTACACGACGTAAAAAAAAATAGGGGGAAAGCATAAATTTCCAAACTTCAAGATTGTAACTGTAATATTAACCTAAAATCAGGGGTTAATGTATAATACTCCTTTTTTTTTTTGGCATACTAGAATATGTTTTTATATTGATACAGTTTCTTTCTCTAAATATATATGTTTTGTTATGTAAAACTCATGAATACTTATTGCTGTAACTATCCTATGTTTGATGTAAATGGATTTGGTTGGAGATAAAGGTGGGATAAAATTTATTTTCTAATTTTGTACTCATGATGAAAAGTTAGTAACTAAGTTGTCACTTTTTTAAACCTTAGTGATCTATTTGAAAATTTTATCAAAGTTTTGAGGCCAATTGTATTTTTTCTTGAAAATGTGAAAGTTAAAATGAAAATTCTAAATAGTATAGCGACCCAATTGCAATTTTTTAATAAAATTAAGGACTAATGTTGTCATTTTGATGTGAGTAAAAAATATGAGTAATATGGTAAACTAAATGTAAAAAACTTACTAAATATGAAATGATTAAAAAATATAAAATGACTGAAAATGATAAATATTGCAAAAAATGTGAGACATATAAAGTATCTAATTAGTAATACGTTGTTGTTTTTTTTTTGTACTCAGAATAAGAATAAGAAAAAAGGAATAATGAAGATAAAATTACTAAAAAACCAAGTCCCCATGATTAGAGATAAGGTCAAAACTAGGATCCACGATATCGAAAGATTACCTATTATAGCCAATAGACCATTTGATCGGTGTAAGACCGTGCCTAACTTTGGCATAATTAGGAAACATTAGTACCTATGATTGAGACATTCTACGAGGAAATATGTTGCCTTTTTGCTAATAAATGCACATCTTGAATACACCCCTGCTTTGTTGCAATGTTTTCACGCTGCATAATAAAATATTGAGGACTTGACCTTGCAATATAAATAGTACCAGGAACACCGATTTGAGTGGAAGTTGGCTTCACAGTTGGTTTAAGATTTATTGTTTTGGATGTCTTAGATACTTTGAAAGATCGAAAGGTATATGAAGCCTTTAATCTAGAAGTAAAAACCAAGGACTAATCAATTATACCAAATCGAGTAGTTATCTCAACGAGGTCTTATACATGTTGTTTTATTTTATCTTGTCTAGAAGCAAGGTTAAAGGGATTTGTGCTTTAATCATGCCCAGTCTCCGAATGACCACTTGGAGGGAAAAGAGTTGTGAATTGTCCACCTTTTAACTTATGTGCCTCCTTACTGGAGTGCTTATTGGTTATTGTCTTTGAAGTTCTTATATGTTGTTAGTAAATAACAATATTTTAAATATCATATAAGATGTTTTACCCTTTTTTGAATGGTATAGTATAGCACCGGTATCATACTGTTGTGTCTAGGATATACTAATTGTATGTCACACACACACATAAACATATAAAACATAGTAGCTATTGAAAGTGTGGGGAATTAAATTGCATATGACATGTATGTAATTTTTTTAAAATACAAATATGTATTTATAAAATAAAAATATAACTTTAAGGGGCATAGAAGAAATAAAAATACAAAATTTTTTAAAACATCAAAAAAAGTTGGTATATGAACATTCAATTAAACATAATAATTATATATTTTACTTAAAAATATAAAAAATAAAGAAAAAAAATTTAAAAAATGTGCATTTTCCATGTTTTGAGATGGTATAGTATGATGTGAGATGGCTGAATTGTTTATACAAAGGATGGAACAAGATAACCCCTCTCATACCGTTTTCTAACCAATTCAGTTGATATGAAATATTACTGACCGGTACGGATAAGAGATTTAAAGTCATGGTAAACAGGCCTAAGTAGCTATCTTTACATTCTGGCGTCCGAGTAGGTCCATTTCAAAGGTGGGCTCAAGGGAAGTTTATTGGCCTTTAATTACAAAGTATAAACGTTTTATTGTCATCCGTGGCTTTAACCCAAACCTCCCGCGAACTTACAGCCAGTTGGCGCGAAAATTGCATCCAAAACCTCAAACCTAACTTTCTCATCTAGGGTTTTGGATTCCCATACCCTTTGTAGAAAATTGATGATGCTACAATGCCGATTTTCAACGATCAGCTAGAAGAGATCATAACCACGCTGTCATCGAACTCAAAATCAAACAAATCTTCGGCCTACTTTACCCTTTTACGCTTCCAAGAACAGTCCAGTCAGGCCCCTCATTTGATTCAAGACCTAGCTGATAAATCTAGCGTTATTATCGCTGCAATTGCCGCTGATGTCTTTGACGTCAACGAAGAAACGTAAAGATTCAGCTCGAGCGTTTGAAAAGTTTTTACCTTTTCCTCGTGTTTTTTTTAGTCTAATGGAATTTATCTCTTCCAGTGCTGTGCAAGCTTTGAAGTGCTTGGGGTTTATGATTTATCATCCCTCAATTGTTGCTGCAATCTCTGGTACGACTACTGGGTCATTTTCTTGGTTTCTTATTGTTTTGCTACTTTTATTCTTCTGAAGTTCTTATACGTAAACTGTGGAAAGTGTAAACATTTTAACCCTGTTTAATTTTGAGGATGTCAGGGGTATCTGGCATTTCTTAGTTTCAATGGACTGAACTAGGAGATCGCTCAGATTCTTCTCCAGAAGATCACTTGATAAAATTGAGCAGTAAATTTTTTGGCATATACTGCAGTCTGCTCATTTTTATGTGCATAGTCCTTATGGATTCATTGTCTTTTCCTTGCAGTGGACGATGGAAAACTGGTTTTATGGTCATTAACAAAAGTCATCACTGAAACCAAAATGAAGGTAAGGGTTGTGCTAGTTTGGTGCAGCTCCATCCTTTGTGTTTATCTCCGAGTCTACAAGACTTCAGCTTGTTCTATACTGGTTGCAGGCTGTCTGTAATTTAGGAGTCTGGTGTTTGTCAATGCAACAATTCCAAGCATCACTAGTCACTGACCACCTCACTCCTTTGTTGCAAGCTGTTGTCCATGCTCTTGAGAATCCTTTTGGTTCTCTGTCAGTGACATTTGAGGCTATGCAGGTATTGATTGTGTCCATCTCTCGTGGGCTTCTTTTGAGCAGCTTGAGAGTAACTTTTTTCTGTGCTTATTTTATTCTCTTCCAAGTCCGACATCCTAGATATTGAGCATGTGATTTTGGCTCACAGCTCCAATGTGATCTGAAAAAGAGCTTTGCGCTTATGAGTTGTGAAGCAGAAAAAATCACAACTCCAATGTGATCTGCAAAAGAGCTTTGCTCTTATGAGTTGTGAAGCATATTCTCTTTGCTTGCTCAATGAAATGTCTGCGGCTGTGTATGTCTAATACTAATAGTCTAGATGTGACTCTAGCAGGCTGTGATGAAGTTAGCAGAACAACTGAGTGGGAAGATGATGGAATTCTCGCATGTATGGGCACCCCCAGTTTATAGAAGACTTCTCAGCACTGAAAAGAAAGAGAGGGATATGTCCCAGAGGTGCCTTATGAAGATTACACCCACTATTTTGCCGCCTCCACCAAGTCTCTCGAAGGTTTTGCCAAGCAGCTTGTATTACTGAACTGCAATGAGTTTTTTCCCCTATGTTTACCCTGCTCATGAGTCATGACAAATTGTATGAATTATAAATGCAGTAGACAGTAGGTATCCAGTTAATTGCCTCAGAATTCCACAAAAACAAATGCTTGGTTTATATTACAGGTTCGAAACTGCCCTCATCAATGTGCCCAAAAGTGTAAGCAGAAGTGCAGACATAGCCTTTTTAAATGAAATGTTCTTTAGGATGATTTGTTGTGTTGTGTGTTCTCTGAAGTAAAATTGTTCTCCACGTTCTTGTGGCGTCCCTTCACACCTGCATAATGAATGTAATCTCAATAACTTGTTTAGTTAGATAATCCATCCATCCCTACAGGAATGACAAATCTTTTAAATTGTCTCCAGAAAAGCATGGCACTGACATACATTTTTCATGAGTTTTCAACTTAACCCATAGTGTATGAACTTACCAGGGCATCACTCATTAGCAACCATGCACATGGGATAAGCGAGTGGGAGGGAACCCACATTAGAATGGTTTTTTTTTTACTTTATGATTATAGGTTGCTTACTTAGTCCATCAGAATTGCATGTCATGATGATTTGATACTAAAATCTGCTCCTTGATCTTTGAAGTCAGTTGGTTCCTGTGATGTGCTTTGAATAAAGGCAGGCCTGTTCTTCTGATAACGTTTTGTGAAGTTTTCTGTGACTTTGCTGTATATCCAGCTTTAGGGACAAGGTCCTTTCTTTGTCCCATCTATCTAGATATTTCCTTTTCTATCGCATCATTTGTCTGCTTACTTAGCATCGCATTCCTTCATCATTTGTGGGAGAGTAGTTACTTCCTGTGTTCCGTGATGATAGCGACTCTTTGAACTTTTTTATTTTGAGTTTAACTTGGCAAATCTTTTTGTAAATGACACAAAAACATAAACATATCTGAAAGTGCCAGGTAAAATATTGTAGTTTCTAAACATTAGTTTTCTAAATTCTTTTGACAACAATTAATATGAGGAAAATTGAGTAAATCTCAAATCCAAAAAGTCAAGAAGTGACCATTACCATGCGACGGAGGGAATATTATTTTTCTTCATCTGAATGTCAAGCTTCTATTAAGTCTGTTTTTTTCTGATTAGTTTCTTATGTATAACCAGCAAGTCACGAAAGACATCAAACAAAACCTGCTATCCCAAATGAAGGATCTACTGAGCAAGGCTATGAAGGTACCTACTATACAAGCGTGGGGATGGTTTATCCGCTTATTAGGATCTCATGCTATGAAGAGGAGACAATTAATCAATGATATGCTGAAAATCCCTGAGCAGACATTTTCTGATCATAATCCACAGGTCCAGATAGCTTCACAGGTATCAGTCCCCAGTCTATTCTTGTCAGGGCATTTACTGTGGGATATAGCTTGCCTAGAAATAAAAAATGTCTAAAATCAAACTAACAAATTATTGAAGTGGAGAGTAGGTACTCATGCAAGAACTGTCAGGTGCCCTTTCGGCTGCATAGTCAAGATCTCAGATGTATGATTTAATGCTCATTGTTGCAACCTATCTAGGCTCCAAATCCATCATATTCTTATAATTGCAGTCAGAGGAGCCCCTTGTTCCTGAAAATGACGAGTCCTTAACCAGCTTGGGTTGGCTATCACTGACATCACCATACTCATGCTATGAATTATTTTCCCCTGCAAAGGCTTGTCTTGCATGTTAAGCAGCATGGCTTTCACCAATAATGATGTTCATTAGTTTGACAGGTGGCTTGGGAAGGTCTTATTGATGCTCTTATTCACTGTGAAAAACTTGATTGCTTGAAAGTAGCAATGCAAGAAAATGATATTTGGAAATCGGAAATGAGAAGAGGGATTAGTGTTGATATCCAGTCAAATGGATTTTCAAAAAGCATAAAGCTGATAATGACACCATTGATAGGGATATTGTCAAGCAAAAATACTGCATCTGTTCGCCTATCTTGCTTGAAGACATGGTTTTATCTGCTACATAAACTTGATATTTCTATCAATTCTCAAGCTGCGATGGAATTGGTTTTGCTTCCTGTCCTTGAACTTGTTTTCGGAAAAGGACCAGATGGTGAGAGCATTTGGTTTTGGAATCCATGTCTGGATCTTCTTGAGGATTTTATATTAGCTAAATGTAGAGATCCCAATTCTGACATGAACGGCCATGAAAACCTGAAATTATCAGCCAGATGGTCTTTGCAGGGAGCTTCTGTTTCTAGTGGAAACTCATGGAGAGAATATACAATTAAATGGATGGTCTGGGACCTTAGTCATTTAGATTTTTGTTTCAGGATTACTAAGGTTATCATTGGTCATGTCTCAACAGCAGGGGCTGCTGAAAGCAGAAGCCTAGCTAGCGATTCTGCATTAAGGATATTTACTTCTGTTTTGAGGGCAGTACAGACAGAGTTAAAAGACCCTTCAATCAATTATGAAAGCATCATGTCATATTTATGTGCAATATTAAATTTCATAAATAAGACATGTGAACATACTAGTTCAATTGATGATGATAGCTATGACTTGTTCCAAGCCTGGCTTCAATTTATAGAAGCGATTATTAGGGAATTAGAACCTTCAATAATGGGTTCTCCTCTATACAAGGTTGCTTTAGATCTCAAGTTCATAGGCTCACTTCAATCAACTAGTGATGTTAGACAAGCAGAATCATCACGTCAGAGTTCTCCTTCTTATATGGATATGGTTTCACCTCTGGTCTATCTTACTGTACTCTACATTAGTGTCGTGATACAGATGCAATCATGTGCCCCTCGGAAGGAGCTTGGCCAACGTGAATTGCATAAATTTTTCAGTTTTCTTCTATCTTCATATGACCCCATGGAAATTCTTCAAGTATCTGTTGATGTGCTGTACCAACACATCAGCTTTAGCTACATACAGATATGGGTAGTAATAACAGAAGGTCTTTCCCAATATATTGATGGTATAAAGGAACCCTATCTTTCCAATATGGACTTTGAAGGCTCCGGCTGTAAAGCTATATGTCATCTGCTGTCATACCCATTTTTTATATACTCTCGTCTCTGTAAAATGGAAGCTGGTGGGACCCTGAAAGAATCCGCCATCTTATTGGAGCAAAAGCTGGAACATGCCATTAAAATTTGGAAGTCAGTATATATGTCTGTTACTAATGAGAAACTTGACCGTCATTCCATAAGGAATTTTGTTCGGCTTCTTTGCACAATGTCAAATGTGCATCTTGATGAAAATGATATAACAGATGATTGTGGTTGTGAGCTTGATTTATGTTATGAGAATCTGAAACGCAGCTTTCTTTGTTTATATGGTGAGGCTTTGATATGCATATTGCAACAAGTAGGAACTATAGTTGCTAGTTCAGGTCAAGCTCAGATATTTGGTGACATCTGTGATGTGGCAGAATTTATATCAAGGTAAAAGAAACTGCTATGATAGAATAATCTTCATAGAACTGCTTTTATTATCTTTTGATGTGAAACAATTTGTTCAGTTTGCATAGTCTCTGATTTTTCCTTGATCAGGAAACACAAGCATGATAACAATAAAATTAGGAGTTCATAAATTCTGTTAAAAAATGCTTGCATTTTGCCTGTAAATTATTTATGCTAGTTTCCTGAGCGCAATCTCTTACTCATAGCTTGATATTCCACAGCTTCTTGAAGTTGTCATACACAAGGATTGGGAAGGAATCAGATCCAAGTTCACTGATTTCAAGGTGTGCCATTCAAGTTCTCCATGGTTATTGTATATGTTGTTTTGTAGGTTTGGAATAATTCTTGCTTATGGGAGAGAATTTTGCAGGGTACTTTCTGCATTAGCAAACCTGGTTACTCATCTTCACTCTAGGCAAAGAATTCTTCAGCTTTTTGAGGTGATTACCTCCATCCATTCATATAGGGTTTGTCTGGCAACGGCGTTAATGATTACTGATTTGGTGTTAGAGATTGTTAAACTGCACAAGGGCAGATTTTAGCTTCTGCGGACAACATTTGAAGTGATCTTTCAGTAGTATTTAATTATGCGTAATACATCCTAATTAGAAACACCACTGCCAAACAAAACCATAGCCTCTGAGCCGTCTTGAAGATATCCTTTGGAGGAGCTTGTCTTAGGCCATTTAAAATCTCCTCGCCTTTCCTTTCCTTTCCATCACTGCTCTGGAGAAAGACAATGGAACATTGTTATGATGGTTTCAGGATTTCTTTTCATTATTCATAAGAAAGTTGCTTCAAGTGGGCACTGGAGTAAAGTTGAAATATTCTCACTTTGCATTTGCTTGGATTTATTATGACTTTTAACAGTTAATTGACATTACAAACTTCGAGCTATGGTGGGACTGAGCAGTAATATGATTAATAATGGTGATGATGATGACGTGGATCATGGGCTCATGCTTGTTTTGTACCTTTCTGCAGATACTGACTTGTCCACTGATCCAATGGCTGTCACTCATAGAGAAACAAAATCAAAATGTCAACGAGCAGCTTGGGATCTTGTGGACTGAAATCCTTAGGTGTCTACAAAGAAGTCACCCACCTATAATCTTTGATTCTGCTCTACTGAGACTTCAGGCAGACCTCCTGGAAAAAGCACTTGCTCATCTGAGCTCTTCCATTTCAGATCCCACCATCAACTATTGGAACTCCACATTTGGCAAGCAAATCAACTTGGATTTCCCTGAAAACTTGCTTCATGTATTGGACAGGCTATCAAGGAGCCGAAAGATAGCCATCGGAAATAGAAGTTTAACATTTACAAGAAGGTGTCATACGACAATGAATGCTACTGCACAGCAGAGAGGCAAGGTAAGAGCAACGTGTAACTTGAGCTCGAAAAAGGTACAGTTAAACGAAGGTGCAACTGATCAGTTTGAGCCGAAGGATCAGCTGTTGCCACCGTGCCCCAAAAGGAAGAAATTAGAACTAACTGAACATCAAAAGGAAGTCAGACGTGCACAGCAAGGTCGGGAGAAGGATTGCAGTGGCCATGGACCTGGTGTTCGTACTTACACTGCCGTGGACTTTTCGCAGGGGAACGAGGAATCACAGGATAGTCAGGATTATTTTCAGGATTCAGAAGCTATCCTGGAAATGTTGCCGGGGGCTGCATGATATTCTGAAATCAAGAAAGGTTGCACAAATGTACATAAGTTATGTGTAAATGAATGTCTAATTGAATGGTTTTTCTTGATTCTTAGACCATGTTGACTCATTTTACAAACTGAGGCCTTTGTAATAATTCTGAGGATGAAGTCTCGGTTTCGTAATTTGGTAAATTGGTGGTTTAACAGTTTTTCTTTTTAGGGAATCGGGCGTATTACGCGTTGCTGAAAAACAGAATTGAGTCATTTGTAAGTTATTACAGTTAAATTCCTTTCTCATAATTGATTCAAATTAATAAGTATGTGTGTTTTTATATTCATATATATATGTAATTGCGTTGCATGCTATATCCATCAAGATTCCATTGCAATTATTGGGACCTCAAATCTTAATATTAGGATTAAAAAATACACACCTTAACTAATTAAACTAAATTCATATTCCTTTTTAGATTATCCCAAAAAGATTGAACCATTCCCCCTTTTTCTAAAGTTTTTAATATCTAATTTATCTTATTATCTTTATTTATATTTTCACTGCACAAAAATTCAAAAGTAATCTTTTTCTTTGTTTAACTGTAATTTAAACTCTCATTGTACAATTTTTTTTTTCTAATCCTCATTTAAACTCTCACCGTATAAAATCTAAAACAAAATATTTTTTAAAGCTAAAAAATAAACAACATAAATTATAAACATTTTAATCTTTCTAGCGACATAAATGGTTAAATGGGAGGGGATACTGTTTTGTCTACTGACATTAGTTTGATTTCCAAGCCATACATTTCATAAACCTCAAACTCAAATCTTCGCATTGAAAGATAGATATTGGAAACCACAATCAAACATTTGTTGAAAGATAAAACTGTCAAACAAGCTCATCTTTTTTGGATTTATTTGTTGGAAATTACTAATAAATGATTATTAGTTACTATTTTTATATATAATAATTACTTAATTTTTATACTAGTTGAAACTTTATACCTAAGAATGGCTCAAAAGCTACTTTTAGCACTTTTTTTTGCAAAGAATTATTGACTATTCTTTTTTAAGCTAGGTAAGAAAAATTAAAAAAGTTTGTAAAAATTTTTGGACAAAACGACTAAGGTGATTATTTTATAAGTAGAATATTAATTTTCAGATAACATTAATTTTGCACACAAAAAAAAAATTGTATTGATTTTCAAATAAAATTAGTCTTGAAATAAAGTAAAATTGAAAATAAGTGGTAATAACCGCTTTTTGATTAAGTAGCCTTGAAAGAAGCCTCAAACTCCCTATCTCGTTTAAAAGCAAAAAAAAAAAAAAAAGTAGTAGCTAAATCGGCAAATATATTACTAATCTTAACAGGGACAAACAAATGCAGATGTTTTTCCCCTTCCACAAGCAGATCATTCGATAACATGTAACTGCCTTTGAAAATGCAATAATCTGGGGTTATAAGGACCTTACTCACTCTAAAACGTTTTATGATTTTTCTAATTCAATTCTAAAATTTATCCATTTTTTATTGAAGTCTTAAAACTTTATGGTGATCTGAATTATAGGGGGGCGGAATTACTATACAAGAGATGCTCATTATTCAATTGTTGTTTCATTCATTCATGCATTAAAAAATAGCAGGAAGCTATCAATATTCACGCAAAATTAAGGGGAAAAAAAAAAGCAAATAACTCTCTTGCTAGCACCAAACTAGTTTAGGAAGCAAATGATAAGAAAAATATTTAGACCTTGAACATTCCTTCAAGTTTATTTGTAGATTAGCTGCCACATTCGGTCCCAAATGTGGTAGAGAAAACAAACCCATTCCTCAGATGTACCCTTGTTATCAACATGAATTTTCTGATCCAAAAACTTCAAAATCAATTGTGGGTCAATTCTATGATGACTTTGGATTTTCTGATAGAGTTAGATATGGGTCAATCCTAGGGTCCCAAAAGTTTTTGGGTAGAAAGTAATACATTTGGTGAACTAGTAAATGTGTTTAACATCTTCAAATGCCATTGCAAGTTCGTCTAAAGGAAAAGGCGTAAGCTTTTTGAGAAAAAGCTACCAAGTTTTGTTTAGAACAATGTATGGAGAAAACTTATTTATAGAGATCTCTATTTTGACATCTGACTTTATTTTAAGAAAATAAGCTTTCATACCCAATGCTGCCTTAGGCTCAAATTATGGAGAAAATACGGTTGAATTTATAATACAAAGTGTGTGGATATAAAAAAATAATTTAAATACTCAGTATTGTGATGAGAATAAAAAAGATTAGAGATAATAAATAATGCAATGATAATTTTAAATAAAATAATAGATAAAAATGTTATTTACAAACACAAATACTTTATAAGTAAAATAAAGTGATAGTAATATGTGTCTTAATAGTATACACAATAGTTTAAATAAAAATACATGATTATATAATTGATAATCATGTGTTATCAAGTGAATTAGTAAGAAATCATATTCAAAATGAATACAATTATTCTACTAATACTACATATTATTTTAATTTTTATATAGTTCATAGTAGTAATAAAATAGAAATTAGATAGGAAATTATAGAATGTCCAGATTAAGATAATTATGTAAGATATTACAAAAAAATTTAACAATTAACAAATCATTGAGTATTTTTTAGACGTTAGCATGAGGTGATATAAAATTTTATTTCTATGCATTGTTTATAAAATTTTAGATTAGAGAGTAAGAAGAATATGTACGAAAGGAAAAAAAAAATAGATTTACTATGGTGTGTTAAGCTACTAAAACACGTACAGGAAAAAAATAAGAAAAATAAAAAAATTAGTATGAGTATTTTAAGTATTAGTTTTACGAACATAGTCCCAACTCCCTAGCATCTGTTGCTAGAGGACACGACCCCTGCTGCACTCACCAAACTGTCAATTATATCATATATTTCTATAGGTTTTGAGAAACATGCAAGTTAGCTCACTTATTTTACAACAACTTATTAAAAGAAAGAATATAGCTACATTGAGATGAGAATAGCTACATTGAGATGTTCAAATGGTAGATTTTGGTATATGCTAAATTAGATATAAGACTAAATACAATTAGCTTAGCTTGCCCCTACCAATGTAGATCACAAAAATAACTCTACTACCCAAAACTTACCCGAACCTGGCCACCCGAATTTGACCTTACCTGCAAAGCTTGTTATGAATTTAATTAATTTTACCTAAAATGCAAGAAAATATATTTATTATGGAGCATCAGGCTACTAAAACATATATAGGAAAAATAAGAAAAATAAAAAAAATGAGCATGAGTATTTTAAGTATTAGTTTGAGGAACATAGTCTCAGCTCTCTAACGCAGCTACTTCCAGGACATGGACTTGATTGCCACTCCCCCAAATTGTCAATTTTGTCTCATATATCCTCTAAGTTTTGATAAGCCAACAAGTTACCCATCATACTTTACAATAATTTATTAAGAAAAGGAACATAGCTACATCAAGATGTTCAAAGGTAGGCTTTGGCATAAGATAAATCAAATATAATATTAAATATAATTGACCAAGCTTATCTCCTGCTAATAGGAATGATAAAATTACTTTATTACCCTTCCTCTTCCCGAACACTTGGCTACTCTAACTCGACCCTACTCACAAAACTTAGGGAAGGTTACAAGTTTAACTAATTCTACTATATCCTACCCTTTATAAATTAGTATATTTATTTCTAAAAATTTTTATTTTATCTCAAAATAAATTTATAATCTAGTTCAAATTTTTCTATATTAACTATAAATTTTTATTTATTCATTATTTGTAGACATACATATTTTTTTAAAAAAAAACATAAAATCTATAGAAAAATGAAGTTTACACACACACACACACCACCACCACACACCCACCACCAAATAGGTAAACATGTGCTACCCACTTACCCATCAGAGTCAAGTATGAACTCACTGACATGTTGAGAAAGTTTAGATTTAGTAATTTCCTTGCCAAACCTTTTTCTTGACATCTCTATCTACCAAAAAAGACCCCTGACCCATGATCGGCCTAACCCACCGCCTCAACAAACATTTAAATTTTTTTTTATCTAAATAAATATATACTTTATATCAAAATACTTGTACTCTAATGAAAATATTGTTAATTTTCTTTCAAAGAAAAAATATTCATTACTTTTCAATATAATTGTTTAAAAAACCAATTATCCATTATATAGCTTAGGGTTCTAGTTGAGCCAGGCCAAACCCGAATACCCTTAACTCAAGCTCGATTGAAACTTTTCATTAAAATCACAGCATGATAACAATTATATATTAGGTGAATCCTAACTATTGGATAATTTATATTTCAAAAAGTTGATAATGATAACAATTAATAAGCCCATGAAAAAATAAAGGGGAAGTTGATTTCCAACTCTATGGCTAAGATATAAATACCTAGTTAAGCATTGAGTATTAATAATAAATTTGTTAACTAATAATATTTATAGTAAAATTAATCTAATAAAGAACATTATAATTAACTAATAGAAATAAAAAATTTGACTTATTCACAAAAAAATGAGATAACCTAAAAAATTTAACATGGCCTTAATTTTTTTTATTACATTTCATATACGATTGTCTTCCTAATATAGTATTAGCCTATATTAATTAACCTTTAATATAGTGCTAGCTTATTTATTTAATTATTGACACTACAAGAAAGATGATTTTTAGTGACAATTTTTTAGTGATGACAATGGAATCTATCACAAAAATAGTGGTTTTAATGACAATTCAAGTGTTTGGTCAAAAATATTTGAAGAGTTATTATTTAGTAGTGCATTGGGTGATTGTCACTCTTATTTAAACACTAAAAGCAACACATTTGTGATAAACAAAAAATCTCTTGACAATTAATATTCAATTTTAGTGACGAGTAACTTTTTCATCACAATAACTATTATTAGTGACACTCATGTGATACTCATTAAAAGACCGACACTAAATACTTGGTATTTGTGTTAGTCATTAGATGAATCAAAATCTATAATTTTTTTTGTGATAGATATTTGCATCAAGCCAATTCTTGCTTTTCTATCATGGGTAAGCACTGTAACAATTCTAGTTTTAAGTGACGAGCAAGTATTGCCACTGCACTATTATGGGTAAAACAAAATATATTACTTAACTGAATGAGTTTGAGTTAAAAATAATATTAAATAAATAAAAAATAATTTTTGTGACTTTTTGGAATTTTTTCCTTACCACAATATGTAAAGTACAAAAGAAACAAATTATTTTAAAAAAGTAATAGAACAATAGTAAAAAGAAATAATGTACTCAATATATTAAGAAATAGGTAATAAATGTAACATGATTATTAAGTTAACCAAACAACAACTATTCAATCATAAATCATCATCAATATCATCTTCAAGATCATTATCAGTAGGGTTAGCATTATCTGCATCATTGAATAACAATTCATCTTCATCATCTATGTCACCTGTATCACTTTCTAATATAGATTCTTGAGTAATCGGAAGCTTTTGAACAATAACTCTATCCAAATCAGATGTATTTAGCATTATCTTAACTTTAATATCATCAATGTGTTCAAAACATATGTTTCCAATTTCATCATTTTCCTAATATGGTTTAGATTCAGCTTCTGGCTCTACATAAGGAATATCATACAAATTTCGAGGCTTTGTCTTAATAACTTGCCAATTGAGGTCTTCTATGTCTTTAATATAGTAGACTTGGTCAGCTTGAGTTGCTAGTATATAAAGCTCATTTGTATTTAATTTACGGGACATGTTGAGAAGTATGAAGCCGTATCAATATTCCTTGTAGCCTCTTTATTTATGATACACATTCGACCAATCACATTTAAATAAAACCACACTATATCTATGAGAATATTTTAGTTTGATAATATCAGTCAATGTACTAAAATAATCAACGGAACCTGTACTCTCATCTCCATTGACTATAACTTCACTATTTTGTGTCATCAAATTAAGATATTATTCCCTTCTGCAAAATTTCCAACCATTAAGTAGATAACTAGTGTAATGCCAAACTCATTTATTAGGGTCATAAACTAATGCAATCAATTCATCATCAATTGTTTCATTTCCTTCCTCTTTCAGTTGAAAAAACAAAGCAATATAAAAATCAAAATATTAAGTGCTTGAACTAGAAAATAATGAAGTTTAAAGTGTGGTGCTTCATGTGTTTTTCAACTGTAAACAACTAAAGGTACAAAAAACAAGCAGGTATATTTTCTATTTTCTTGCTTTGTTTCTATATGAGTATGTACATGTTTTTCAATGCTTACATGTATTTTAAACCATTGGAAAAATTCTTTCTCATGTCTCTCTTATATGTTAAATCTATACTCTTTTTTTAAGCTCCTCTATATGCAACCTATGAAAAATGACATATGAAATAAAAAAATACAGTAAGTAATAAACAAAAAAAATATATTAGCAATGTGACAATAGATTATCAAATAAACTAAGAAAGTCATACTTACTTTATATAATCTGTAATATCTGCACAGTTCTTCAAAATATAATTTCTAGCTTGATCTCATTCAACAACACTTAACTTTCTATATTTTTTTCCCATGTAACTGTTTATCAGTGTGTGAAAAAATATGAAAATTTGAACATAGTACATCATTAACTCCTTCATACCTTTTTCCGAACTGATTTAGACATGTCTCAATTCCATACAAGTATCTGAAGCAAAATGTCACAGTCTCTTGAATAATATAAGCTTCAGCAATTAATCCTTCTGGACGAGCTTTGTTTCTCACAAATGATTTTAGCAATCATAAATAACATTCAACAAAAAAATAATCTATCTAAACTGAACTGAGCCAGCAATTTTTGCTTCATTAGCTAAGTGAATTGGTAAATGCATCATTATATCAAAAAAAGAATGTGGAAATAACTTCTTTAATTTGCAAATAGTTAGGAGAATTGACTTCTTAAGTGCCTTAAGATCTCCTATACTTACGTTCATAGCAGATAATTTTTTTAGCACATAATCTTCTAAAATATAAACTCAGCTCAATTAATACCTCAATCTAAAATATGAACTCAACTAAATTAATGCCTTACACATATCTTTCTTCAAGACCTCATGTATTGCCAGTGAAAGATAATGGTGTAGAAAAATATGGCAATCATGACATTTGATGCCAAATATTTTATACTAATCTACTTTAACATATCAGAATATATTAGAAGCATAACCATCTAGAACCTTTATATCAATTAAGAAAGAACAAATTTTTTTCCTCATACTTGTTTGGATTGTGTAACATGCTTAATGAAAATAATATTTCCCTTCACTTACTTGAGTTGCATGAAGTTCTAGCTTTATGCCTATAAATTCCAGATCAAATCGAGCAATAAGAGTATCTTTTGTCTTACCTCAAAGATTCAACAATGTCCTCAAAATACTATCACACACATTTCTCTCAATGTGCACAATGTCAAATCATTTTTTTAAAAAAATTAAAGAAAAATAATGATGATGATAGAAGGAGTTATAATTTGAAGCTAAAATCAGGTATCATGTATTTTTAGTGAATAAACATAATTGGGTGATGAGAATAATGATAATACCATCTAATGTAAAAATATTTATAAATTTAAAATGAAAAATAAAATAAAAATTAACAAAATAAATGGTAAGAAAAAAAATTAAAGGTAACCAGCCACACCACAAAAAAACATTAAACTATTGAATGAAAAGAAAAAATGGAACCAAAAATATGTCTACCATTGTCTATTAGTTTAGGTTTTGTTTTCAATATGTGCCCATATATGTGGGAAAATTTATAATAGAAATAAGAAAAGTCTTAGCCGTAATAAAGGTAATAATATTAATACACATCATAATGTAGTTTTCTTTTCTTTTTTTGCATAATTCATAGCTGACCAAATCAATTTAAAATAAAAAAACACTAGTATTAGTTTGATGTATTGGTTAAAAAAAATAATTTTAAAAATTATATAATAATTTTAGATTGAATTCAAGCCTTTACAATTGAATAAAAAACTAATACCTTTTACCATTGAGAATAATAAATCCATTTTTGGTAAGTGTTAAAGTATTTTTTTTACATTTTCCTAAAATGAATTAAATGTTAATAAATGTCAATTTGATTTTATTTTGGAAACAATTAATGTAAAAAAACACACAAGAAAAAAAGAAAAAAACAACAAAAACAAAAAACAATGACATTCCCATTTATTTTAGAAAGTGATTCAAATTTACAATTATTTGAAAAATTAATTGTTTTCCTTTTTATGAAAATAGGTGCTAATTGATGTGATCTTTTTATTTTAGATAATAAAATGTTTCCTCATGAACAAATTATTCTTGTTACGTAAAATATCTTGCCTATTAAATTTCTATAATAGAGAAGTGATATGGAGGTTTTATCATAAATATTAAAGGTTATGATATTATTGTCAAAATTAATGTTTCTTTACTAATTACATTATATGTACAGGATTTTGAAGAGCTTCCCTTTTTGTGTGAAGTTTATGTACGAATTTATGTGAGAAAATATGCTATAAAAATCTATTTTAAATGTGTTAATGTATGAGAGATCACAAAGAAGACAAATAAATATTGAAAAATTTGTTCCAAAAAGTATTAAGATGGATGCTTTCAGTACCAAAATTATAAAATCTTGATATTAATTAGTAAATGAAAAAGTATACAAGAAAAATGTCTTTTACGGTGACAACATGACCATTATACATTTATAGGCTTTACATAATTATATTTATCATAGGTTAAACTGACTAAATAGTATAATTACAATAATAAATAATTTATGGGTTTTACATAATGAAAATGATACACTTAGAAGATGTAAAAAATGAAAAAGTAACATATTATAAAAAATAAATAAAAAATTAACTTATATTATACAACATAGATTTTTTTTTTCTTTTTCCTTGTCTCCCATCAACTCGTTTCCATGTCTCTATCTCATCTTTGTATCTTCCATGACATAGCTTCCAACTTTGTCCCTAAATATGAAAATGATGAAAAATCAATAAGTTTTAAAAGAAGATCCAATAATATAGATAGAATTTAGTTAGAATTGCAATCCAAAAGACAAAATATCATAATTCAAATCTTGAAAACATACAAAATAAAAATTTCATAGGACTGAAATGTATCATTACACAATAATGTTGTGTTAATCAAAATAAGTTCCCAAAATAAAAGAATACATACATACATACATATATACATACATACATAGAGAGAAGAAGAAGAAGAAGAAGAACAAGAAGCAGAAGCTTGAATTCAAGACATCAATGACAAAGAATCATGCATAATTTCAATATTGAACAATATAATTTTTCTAAATGAAAAAGATGAAAGATGCTTACATTTGTGTAGGTTTTGTAAGATTATGATGTGTTAATATATATAGAGAAAAATGTGAAAGGAAAAGACATCAATTTTTTAAAATAGGTTACATAACATATGATTAATAAAATAAATAGATTATTTATTTAAGGAAGTTATATATTGAAAAATTATGTTTTCAAATTCAATTGATATATATAAATTGTAGAATTAGTACATAGTTAAATTTTCTTTTAAATATCTTGATAATTAAAAAAGAAGAAGCATAATTTTATAGCTAATAGAAGGATAAAATTGGAATGTCGGTGCAAAAAATGAGACTTGGTAGTGTGAAAGTAAAAACATGTAAGCAAGAGTTAACGAAAAGATATTTCTAGGCATGAAAATGATTTTGCATTAGTATATAATATTACATTAATATACTTCTTTCTAAGAATAAAAAATATCTTGTTATATGATTATACGGTTAGAGTTTTTTTTTTTTACCAATTTAGATATATGGGAGAAGAAAATGATTAAAAAAATAGGTAAAAGTATAAATTTTACCACTAATATTTGAGTATGGGATCGTATAAGCCACTATACTTTTTTTTTTACTAATCTACCCCTAATGTTTTTTAAATGGCTCAAATTACCTGCTGATGTTGTAAATTAGGGTTAGATATACCACTTGGAAAACTTCCATCAAGAATATTCTGTGAATGCCAAAGATATTTTGTTAAAATGCTATTTGTGTATCAAAATAAAGAATGATGTGACAAAACATCTGGCCACATACGCAAAATGTGAATATGAGCTTGGGGGAAAAAGGTATAAGTTGGGGTTCGTGTTCTTCCGTAAGAATTGAGGATTTTTGTAGGATTTGGGAATTGGGTCTGGGGGACAGTGTCTGCACTCAAAATCAGTGGGTTGGAGATGAGTTCATTTTTTAGTTTGTAAATTTCATTTTATTTTTTAATCAAATGGTAATGTGTAGAGACAAGAAAGATGGTCTATGAATGTAGCGTGGAGTTGTGCAAAAAACTTCCTAGACCTCCAAAAATTTAGGACGACGCTTCATATGTTGTTGAAATACAAGTTGTTTATATTTGATTGTGTCTTACTTTGATAATGATAATAGTTTTGATAGATAAATTTAGTGCAGGTGGCCATTTTGATGTGATTTCAATTGGTGTAGAGGATTAGTGGATGTAAGTTCTTGTAATGAATTAATGATGAGTTCCTAGAACAGGCAACTGAAAGTCTTAACTAGTTCGATGATCATAAAAGGTGCCTGGTATTTAAGAATCAAAGCCTATCAGAGGAGGTGACAAAACTGCAAAAACATGTTGAAGGCACAAGCAAACAATTATTCCAAAATGGAGAAAGATATGGTGAAGCTTGAGGAATTGAAGGTCAAACTAAAAGATGAAAATGTCAGATTAGAGGAAAATAGGAGAATGTTGATCATGTTGCTTGAGATAAAGAATGACAATGCTAGGAAAAATAAGGGGATTCTCTATATGATTGTTTGCCTGATGGTTCTCTTATGGATTAGTATTTGTATTTTTATGTTAAGTGCAGGATATAGTTATTTGTGTCTAAGGGTACCTTTATGATAGGTAATGACTTTTTGTAGGGTATTATGAGCCTAGTTTGAATGCAATAAATTATGAGATTGAACATGTAATGAATTATGGGATAGAAAAGTTGAATCTCTACTAAATTGAATAGCAAATTTTGGTGGAATGTGTTGTGTGGACATTATTTGATCATTGCAGCTGTAATTGATGAAAGGGGCAGAGACATCTGAATCGCATATGAACTTGGAGCATCAATGCAATTTCATTACAAAAAGATGCATAAAGTGATTGTTATATAAAATACAAGTCGCACACAAAATGTGCCCAAGAAACTACAGACTCTTGCATAGAAAGATGCACAAACTCATTGTTGCACTTAATACAAGTTGCTAACAAAATGTTCCCAAGAAACGACATACTCTTGCACAAAAAAATATGCACAAATTGCTTGTTCCTAAGTCTTTACATATAAACTGGCCTATTTCCAACTAAAGCATGTGCATTTGACTCAAAAAATGGTGTGATTGGCTAGTTTATTAAGGCTGACTTAAAGAGGCTAGCCCCTATTTTCTACCTTGCTTAATTGCACTCCTTGTTAGGTAATCATACATTGGTGTTTGTTGGGTTTTTGTGAGACTATTAGGTGCCCTCTTAGAGCTTCCGCGAACACCATAATTTAAGATCTTATGCTTTACTCATCTAAGCTACATCACACACATATAAATATGACATTATGGAATATGTATTAAAGTAGTTAGATATATTAAGATGCCACATACATTATACATAGTGAATCCTATTTCAATGTTTGTTAGTACACCAATGCCATGTTCAAGTCTTTTTCTGGCTGGTTTTATTCCATTTGTTTTTGGCATTGCATGTTCTTTTTCCTTTGATGCTCCTTTACTTGCACATTAAACTTGTTCTTTTGGTCTCTTATTGGCAGGTGGTCGTGCTCCAACAAGTAGTCCAAGCTACACTCCATAACATAAAAAATGCTAATATATGAGCTCAATTCCAACTCTTACAGCATAAAAAATCTAACAATAACCTTATTTTTAACTAGTCTTACCTCAGCTATCCCACTGCTTCCACCATTTCTTTAATGGACTTATGACCTTATTATGGCCTGATTGGTTACAAATGCTGTAGCTATTTGTTTGCCATTTTCATGTCAACTTGTCAACATTTTTTTGGTTCATTTGGTTCTAGTTTTCTTTTCTTTTGAGGTGTGCCAAACATTTTTTTGTATGTCAGAGGGGACAATAGGTATTAAATTATACTTATGCCAAGCATTAAGTCCAAATATAGGTTTAAGTGAAAGCTGATAAGCTACAATGTATTTTTCTTTGTTGTAACGCTTATCTAGGTATGACTCTGGATTATCTTGCTTTTCTAATATGTAAGGTATAGTATGATAACATGAAATTCCATATATTTCCTATCTTTCACAGGAACAACTTCTTTGCTTAAGATTAACTGCATATATAATCATACATTTTGACACTTCAACCCTTCTTTACCATTATAAGCCACATCCCAACTACAGTAATTTTTAGCTGTTTCATCTAACTTTTCAAGAATTATTTTCCCATGCACTCTGTTTCATTTCTTAGCATTCTTCCATTTATCAGTAAACTGCTACATTGTATACAACCTAATATCCTCCAACATTTAGTAAATAGGTTTTTCACTTGCTTCAAACACTTGGTCCACTTTATTAAATGTCTCACAAATATTGTTATGGTTGATATCATATGTAATGTTTTTTTTAAGAAGACTTTGTACAAAAATTTTGGTGAAATTCTTAATATATTTTCTTTGGCATTTAGAGTTTCTTCAAATTATGTGACACATCACCTGGGCATATGTTGCCTAGATTAGCACAGATATGTTCAAAATTTGGGAGTAAAGCCTTAATAGCTGAATTTTGGCCCTGTTTATGAATATAACTTAGTTAACAATTAGTATAATACATACTCAAGCAGTATGGTAAACAACTTAGTACCCAAGCAGATTGAATACTTATACTTATAGTCATAACACAACTTAGTACCCAAGTAAATTGCATACTCATACTCATACTCATAACAATTTAACATAGTACGTAAGCATATTACATACTCATTTTTAATAACATCACCATAACTATAAAAGGTAGTAATAGAATATTACACAGCAGCTTACCTTTTGTTGATTAGAAATGATTGACCGTCCTTCCTTATCTTTGATGTCAAGGTCATTTGCAAGTCTTTCTAGAAACTATGACCAAGAATCTCTATTTTCAACCTCTACCATGACCCAAGCTATTGGAAACATTTGATCGTCGGTGTCCTTCTTTATTGCAGTAAGCAATTTTCCTTTCACCATAATTTTAATAAAACACCCATGAACTCTTATCATCCAAATATAAGCCCCTTCTTACAAGCCTCAAAGCATATACGAATTATTCTAAACACTGAGCATGACACATCCTAAGTTATAATTGCATCAATCTTAAATGTACTTCCCGGATTACACTTCAACAACTTACTTATATAATCCTTTAAGAGGCTATACTCATGCTTGATGCTCACCTCTAGTTAAGTTCTCACTATTTCCCTTACCCTTTCAATCATATGAATCTCTATTTTCAGTTTTAATTTATCCTTCACTTTGCCTCTAAACTGCTTTATTCATATTAGGTTCAACCTTTAGAGTTGAATTAAACTTCTTTGCTAGATATTTTGCTGTCACTAACCTTAATTTGAACTTTAATCCACACTTGTGTGAGTTTCTAATGGACTTAATCTGCATGAAATTTAACCTTCTATTATATGAGGCATATATAAAGAATAGGCAGTTGGAGTCATATCTCAGCTCAAGTTGTTTAGGCTTATTCACTTTGAACCACACATTCTTATCATTTTGAATTGCATACTCTGTGGCAATTTCTTTGAATTCAACATTGTTGTCAAAATGCATGCCAATTTCAAACCTATTCTATTACCATTAGGATTGTATTTTGGATATTTACTCATTCTAAAACTCACGTTTGCCTCATTTATTTCCTCACTAATGCATGTATTTGGCTCTTCCTCACCAACATCATCAAAATTTAAGTATTCTATTTCCTCACTATCATTTCTATCTCCACATATTCTTAGTTCTTTATCAGACTCATCATCATTTAAATCAGTGACCTTTTCCTTTTCTGAGTTAAAATCCTCATCCCCTAAGTCAGTGCTTTCTATATCTTTATCATTCTCTTTGAACATGTGGCCATATTTAATCACATTATGCCTTACTTGTCTCAGTTCCTCATCATGATTAGCATGAACATCTTCTACCAATAAAAAGCCACATCCACTCTTGCTGCCACTATTATTATCCTTTTTATTCTCCACTTCATTATTAGCATATTACTGACTTCTCTGCCTCAATTCATCACCCTGCTTAAGTGAACAGCTTCCACCATTTGCATTTGCAGTAGAAGTAGATGAAGAGGCTATAACTATTCTTATTTTTTTCTTTACATCTAACACTTCATGATCCATCTCAAAAAAAGAAATGCCCTTAGTATGCTCCATATACACATGTAGCTGCCCTTTCTAAAAAAAGAGTCAGAATGCTTTTATCGATGTCTCTTCATCTTATATCAACTTAATATCTTCAGGTTGACTAACAATAGTCCATGTCTTCCAGAAATAAACATTCTTTACCTTTTTTACATCTATCCTCTAGATGAAACTTACAAAACTTATCCAATTATTGAAGTATTCAAAACCAATGTATATATTTCCTGTCCCACCTTTACATCTATAAGGGAAGTATCAAAATCTTCTATCATGATGAAGTATATATTTGAAAAAAAAATGTTTCTTCATCATCATTCCACCAACAGGCACAAAAAATCCCATTATTTCATACATATTAATGCTAACCAGTAATCCAGATAGAACCACACACAATTAGATGTTCTCCTCTATCAAATGACATACAAAGCATCCACACATCAACAACATTAATGGCGGTTGCAACCATTCACTTCTAATAAAAACACTCGATACTATCAATCCTAAAATAAAAGATCATTGCAATAGAAACTGTTTCTCATATAGCTTACCCTATAATCCGCCATAATAAGAGATTTTTCAATTTTAAAACCTCTATAACCACTATTTTTTACCAATTTTAACAAACCTAAAATAGAGTTCTTTTCACACATACGACCATGCATATCTGGTCTCAATGTCATCATCGTTTCCTGCTTTACTTCTCATTATAAAGCCTTGTTAATCCTCAAAATCAACAACTTTTTGTGATCTCTGTTAAAACTTCTTCACAAGATCAAACAAATTCTTGAAGTGGATAAGTGAAACCTAAACCTAAACATTCTAATTCCTTATATTCTCTTTTTGGCAGGATGAGATGAACAACCTAATGCCATGTAATAGCTTATCATCATCTTTCCATTTACACATGGACAAAAATAATGTCGGCTGGTTGAAAACTTGCTCTGGTTAAAGCAGGTCGGTGAACACATGCAGATCTTATTTTACTTGTTCGATAGCTGAATGAATTTTGGACTCTAATCACTAGAAATTATGGGCTCTATGACCTAGCCCCCACCTCACATTTTAATCTCGTCAATGTCAGCCACTATACTCACACCCTACCATTCTTGTTGCTCGCTTCCCAACTGTAGCTAAATTCGCATTGTATCACATTCGATGAGCCTTGCATAAGTTGATTCAGTATTTGACCATTGAATTAAGGTTGCATTAGCCCATTTTGTGTGTGTCACAAGATTAGTGGACTTTGTATGGTTGCAATAAATAAAATCTAACAACTTATTGCCGGAGTGGGAAACTAACCTACAATTGGCGTTCTTTGCCTTCCCAATCACATTGTCTTCCTTCCTAATCCCATTGTATTCTTTCCCATGCTTTTATGAACCATGAATAGTATATGCCTCAACTCTTGGTTAGTTTTCTAGTTTGATTGGTTGCTAGCGATTGTGGATAAATCAGTGGCAAAGGTAGTAGGGGACGCCAAGGCTGAGTATAATTGTAAATTGAGATAACTTCAAGGTGGGTTAGATTTTGGTTGAAAGTGGGTCAAGCATGACCTGTTGCCTTTAATGTGTTAATAGAATTATGTTATTAACATCAAACAAATTGCTCATAATGTTGAACCCTACTTGTAAGAACGTTGGTTGAGATTTTAGCCTCTCATCTCTTAGGCTAGGTTTCAAATCTCCATCATTCCACCCAAGTTGTGTGCCAATTACTGCAAACTATAGCTTAAAGTTCTTCAGCTTTCAAAAAGTAGACCTATCTCTAGCAATTGTTGTAAATTGCAGCTTTAAGTCCTTCAACTTTTAGGAAATGGGCAGATTTCTCTAAATTACTATAAATTGTAGCATAAAATCCTCAAGGTTCCCAGAAGTAGATAAATATTTTCATTATCAAATAGTTCGAGCTTGTGCTCAATTTTTTTTGTTATCAAATAAAGTTTAATGAGCCTTGAGCTCAAACTCAAGCCATATTTTAGGTTTGAAGTCTTAACGGAATCAAGTTCAAGTCTAATACTATTTGGCTTGAACTTTTATTGAGCATAATGAACCTAATATAATATTCATATAATTAATTAAATAATACCCTAATTCTTAAAATCCTACTTGAGTTCTTATCGAGTCAAACAAACATCAACAGAGCCTTGAATCGAGCTCCATCATTTAAACAGGGTTTCGAGTCTATAGAACAATCGAGTCGAGTTCGAATATTTTTGAGTCCCATTTACTGAGTTCTTTAAACTAAAGCTCGAGCTCAAGGCGAGCTAATTTTTAATAAGCCAGGTTCCACATCTGAAACATTTGAAATCAATTCAACTCTATTCATTTTTACGTGTTTGCTTGTCTTGAGAGATATAAAAAAGAGTTAAGTTCAAATATTTTTGAGTCCCCTTCACTAAACTCTTTCAACTTGAGCTCGAGTTTAAGGTGAGTCAACTTTTAACAAGGCGGGCTCATCTAAAATAGGTTTGGCTCATTTCTATGTGTTCGCTCGTCCCGGGAGGCATAAATGGGGGCAAACGTTCCTTAAACCCATCCAATCAAAGCAACCCACGAAACCATACCAAATCAAAGGGAAGGCATCATCGTCTTACGTACTCAAATCGCAGAGAAGCAAAACTCCCATCAAAGCGACTCACAAGTCACAACTGCTCTAATCCCTCTGCACCTTTCCCCTAAGGCTCCACCTTCGCATCATTTCCCTTCAACTTCAAATCCGACTCACTCCGCCGGCCGGCGAGCCGTAGAATGGTCGGCCCTTCTCCGACATCGTTTTGACTTATACTGCCGTTTTGCAATTGTCCGTACGCCAGATACTTCTGGTACCCATCGCCGAGATTTTTAGATTGAGAAGAAGCTAGGGTTCTTGTGAGACTTTTGAAACTCTGGATATCCGATCTGCCAATGGATTCGCGAGATTCGTCTTCTTCGACTGCCGCCAATCGAGATGGTCCCTCCGCCGACGACGACGGGGCCCTCTCCGTAGCCTCCGCCCTCGGTAAAGACGCCGCTCACTACTTCCATTCCGGGAAGTACGCTGAGTGTGTTGATGTGCTGAATCAAATCAAGCAGAAGAAAGAAGACGATCCGAAGGTTTTTACTTCACTCCATTCGCTTGTTATTTTCATTTCCTTTACCTCGTCTCTTGCGGTACCTTTTATTCGGAGTGCATTGTTTCTGGCTTCGGTTCGTTATGCTTTTAGATTTTGGGTAACGTAAGAAATGAACCAGTGTGAGGATATCAGTAAAATGTCAAAATTTGGATGAAGTGCGGGTTCGTCTCTTCCGGCGAGCTGATTTAAGTTATGGTACTTGTTAGTGCAAGGGTCTTATTTGAACATTGCTTTCAATCAGCTTTACAAATAGTTCGAGGTCGTGTAGTTGCACCATCCCTTTTAGTCCGAGATAACATGCAATTGTGCATTTTCAAATTTTGTTGTTCTTGGAAAAGGAACCATATGGGTATAGATTAGTTTGAAATGCGGCTGCATTCGAGATTATTTATCTGTTGAGACATTCACATTAACTTGATATATTGATAAGAATGGATGAGACAAACAACTTGATAAACTTCTGAGATGCATGCAAAATGTCTAATGTACGACAAATTTGGGATAGTGATTGATAGATCTTCAGAGTCTTTTCTCTAAGCATTCCAATTCATTATCTTGGTACGAGTGCAGTTGCTGTGAAGTAATAGCATGATGAACACACAATTGTTTGACTCACCTGGCTTTACTTGACTTGAAGTACTCTTGTGTTGGTAAAGTTCTGACATTTTTAGCTTCTTCTTACTTGTCAGGTTCTTCATAATCTTGCAATTGCAGAGTATTTTCGGGACGGTTCTTCAAATCCCAGGAAGTTGCTTGAAGTGCTTAACAGTGTGAAGGTATGGTGCTAGCCATCCACTTTTTTAAAGAATTAAAAATTGCTTCAATACCTATGCAAACTGGTTACCAATGGGGAGATGAAGCTTATGTCCGGAATGTGATAGAAAACCTCATCCAAATCCAAACTGTCTTGCCGAATGGTACTAAGTCAAGAAACTAGATTACTGATAAATATCAGCTGTGGAGATTGTAGTTTACTCAATATCATCAAGCATTTTGTGGAAAAACTTCGGTCTGACAGAGAGAATAATTTGTCTTAATAAACAAAAATAGGTGTATTAACATTGGCCTTGTGAGGCTTATGATCGCCGGGGATCCTGTTGTTTATGTTTAATGGAAACTATTAAATTCTGCTCTTATCTGAAACAAGGAAAGAATGACTTGTGTCATTATTTGTCATAAACATCTGGAAAGGTATATTCTGGTATAAAAGCGACTTGTTGACAATGTAATGCTACCATTACATTGGGTTTTCTGATACTGCCAGTGTTCAACCATTTTTATCTTTTTTTGCTATAGCTATGTTATGACTGTTCCGAATACTCTTGTGTTGTTTTTCATTTCATACTCGAAAGTAATTATGATATTTCTTGAATTCCATTGTTATTTGTTCAGCAAAAAAGTGAAGAGCTTGCTCGTGCATCTGGGGAACAGGTGGATTCTGCAAGCAGTGTGGGAAGCAAGGTGCCTTCAATCTCAAAGGGAAGCAGTGCAATGACGCATCCATTTTCTGCTGCCAATAGTGCCAGTATAGTTTACATGGATGAATTCGATACATCAGTGGCTACTTTAAATATTGTACATCCTCTCTCTAGATAATGTCCTTTTGACTAGAATAAGTTATTCTTTGGTTTCTCTTTTTGATGTGTTTGTCATGGCATTGGTCTAAATACAGGCAGTTATCTGGTTCCATCTTCATGAATATGGAAAGGCTTTATCAGTTTTGGAACCTCTGTATCAAAACATTGAACCTATAGATGAGGTATTCTATCTTCAACCTTTGTCTTGTGTTTTGGTGTGGTTCTCTGTTAAAAGCATTTCTCTTTATCTATATGCAGACAACAGCTCTTCATGTCTGCCTCTTGTTGCTGGATGTGGTGCTTGCTTGTCACGATGAATCAAAATTTGCTGTAAGTTCAAACTTCCTTGGCTTGATTATTTTATTTAATCAGGCCCTAAGTTTGTTTTCCTGATAAAAGAAACCTTAAATTTGTCTGACATTGTTTAACATCATTATTCCAATCAATCGTTTTGTTCTTCTATATTATTGATATGTCCAACTTTATGTCTTTTTGCTGGGGGGTGGTAAGAGTTACAAGTTGTGACATCAGATTCTAAGATGTAAATGCGGCACTCTGAATTGCTTTTATATAGTTCATCCTCATGATACTATTTTGAACTTTTTTCTTTTCTTTTCTTTTTTTTTTTTAGTACTGAGGGAGGCCAAGTGAGGAGAATTGAACCCAGGGCCTCTTGGTAACAACCAAGAACCTTAACCATAAGGCTAAGACATAGTTTTTATACTATTTTGAAGATGTTAGAGAAAGTAAAAATTCATCCTTGCTGCAATTTTTTGAGAATCATCAGCATCATAATACTACTCTTCAATCTTAACCAAGCTGTGGTTGATGACACGAAGCTCAAAGTGAGTGAGCATCAAAGTTATCACAATGTTTATGCAGAAGAGCTAGATGGCAAGTTTTTCTACTAGATCTCACCTTTCTAGCACAATCCGTATATTTGTAAATGGTTTTAAGACTATTATCTTAATATTTTTTCGCCTGTTGCTTGGAATAATTTCTCTGGAAGATGATGAATAACAGCAATTACTATGGTTGTGTTCCAATCGAAAGATTGGTATTATGAAATCCATTAGTGCAACTACATGTTTTAGATTCTGAAAATGCCAAGTCATATCTACATTTGAGATTTGGAGTCATGTAGGTGCTGTTTAGTTGGGAAATTTTACCTTCTCTCTTATCCAAGTTCTTTAATAAAAATACAAGTGCGTAATTCATTTCAAGGATGTGGAAAACCTTATTTTACAAATCTTAGAGAGCTCGTCTATTGAATTGGAGAAGCTTGTTTTAGATGCTTTCACTTTATCAAATGAGTTCTCCATGTTTACGAAGCATGAATTGCCCCTCCATAAATTATGATATGCCCTCAGATTTTTATTGAAAAAAATTTCAAGAAGAAAAATGGAAAATTTTCCACAACTGAACACTGTGATAACTTTTTTTTTTTTCTTTTTGAATTATGTTTTATAATTCTAGTAGTATCATTCTGTGCCTCTTTCTTATTTCTTTATCTGGAAATTGATCTTGGAACTCTGAGTTATGGCTTAGTGTATCTGATTAGTAGGAGCTTCTTGATGACTTACATTCTGAACTAAACTGCAAAACTTAACTTAAAAGAGTGAAAATGGGTTGCATAGGAATTTCATGAATAAGTTGCTACCTCAGGTTTGTTGCATCTTAGGCTCAGCCTCAGCGTTTGTGCCTATATATGAGAAAGCACTTGATGTTGTTCCTTTTTCATGCGGAACTCTTGAGTTATGGCTTAGTGTATCTGATTAGTACGAGCTTCTTGATGACTTACATTCTGAACTAAACTGCCAAACTAAACTTAAAAGAGTGAAAACGGGTTGCATAGGACTTTCATGGATAAGTTGCTACCCCAGGTTTGTTGCACCTTAGGCTCAGCCTCAGCATTTGTCTATATATGAGAAAGCACTTGATATTGTTCCTTTTTCATGCGGAACTCGAAAAGCACTGGCCAGCCCCATATGAGTTGTTTGAAAAATTGTAGGGATTTTGCTGATGAAATGGTGAAAACCTATTCACAGGCCAAACTTCTTTTAAGCTTCCATGGCCTCCATCCTGCTTTCACACTGAAGGACTTGACAATCACTCATAGTTTTTTACGTGCGTGTGTTGGGGGGGGGGGGGGGGGGGGTGAATTCTGTTCTTTTTCTTTAATAGTTGTTTTAAACTCTCTAAATCAGGTTCTGAGAGACTTCATTGTTTCAGGATGTATTGAATTATTTAGAGAAAGCATTTGGTGTTAGCTCCAGTAGTCAAGGGGACAGCAGTAACATGCCTTCACAACAATCAGCAAATCTGAGTGTGAAGTCATCTTCTGCTTCAAGCAGCTCTTTCACTGCAGATGCGTCTTCAGATTTGGCTGCTAGCATAAATGCCTCGGAGAATACCTTGTCAAGAACATTGTCAGAGGACCCACTTGATGAAATGTTTACATCCCTGGACATTTCCCAGCACAATCTCACAAAACAGCCTGGGCTTTCATCTGCAAATGATATTCCCAGAGGCACAGTTGATAGATCTGTTCCTAGCGTTGATCTGAAGCTCAAGTTGCAACTTTATAAGGTCCAGTTTTTACTGCTAACGAGAAATCTGAAGCTAGCAAAGCGGGAAGTTAAGCATGCTATGAACATTGCACGTGGGAGTGACTTATCCGTTGCCCTTCTCTTGAAATCCCAGCTTGAATATGCCCGTGGCAACCATCGCAAAGCCATCAAATTGCTGATGGCATCAGGAAATCTTACGGAGGCAGGAATGTCAAGCATGTTTAACAACAATCTTGGATGCATCTTCTATCAGCTGGGCAAATACCACACGTCAGCAGTTTTCTTCTCTAAAGCTTTGCGTAGCTGTTCTGTTGTTCAGAAGGATAAGCCTCTAAAGCTGTTAACATTTTCTCTGGATAAATCTCTTCATGTAACTTATAACTGTGGGCTGCAGTATTTGGCAAGTGGGAAACCAGTTCTTGCGGCTCGCTGTTTTCAGAAGGCTAGCTTGGTTTTCTACAGGAGACCCCTCCTGTGGTTACGACTAGCTGAATGCTGTCTAATGGCTTTGCAGAAAGGACTTATTCAAGCAAGTACAGGAACGGCAGACAGATCAGACATTAGTGTTCATGTCATTGGTAAGGGTAAATGGAGGCACCTTGTAATCGGGGATGATATATCAGGAAATGGAGTTACTGATTTTCATATGATGGAGAGGTCAGTTTTGGGCAGTGATGGGCAGATCAAGCTATCCCTGCCTCTTGCTCGCCAATGTCTATATAATGCAATGCATTTATTGACATTTTTTCATTCAAGCCATTCAGAGTCTGTTGCTCCCTCTGATTTGGACCCCGAAGAAAATAATGCAAGTGAACCTACATCTCAGAGCAGCTCGAATCACAGGAATTTAGTCAGTACTGATTCCAAAGCTTCCGCAACACTAGTAGGTCAGGTTAGTTCAAATGGAGAAGCAAAAGAGCAAAAAGGAGTAATGAATCCGGACATTATACAAAGCTCTCTCTCATATTCTGAGGAAATATGCAGAAGAGAAAACCAGATGATCAAGCAGGCTCTTCTCGCTGATCTTGCATTTGTTGAGCTCGAACTGGAGAATCCCCAAAAGGCCCTGACCACTGCAATATATCTACTGAACCTATCGGATTGTTCTAGAATTTATGTCTTCCTAGCTCATGTCTATGCAGCAGAGGCACTTTGCATGCTGAACAAGCCAAAGGAAGCTGCAGAGCATTTGTCAATATATTTGTCCGGGGAAAATAATGTTGAATTGCCATTTGGCCAAGAAGACTATGAACAATGGCGAGTTGATAAAGCTGTTGATTGTGAAGAATCAAATGGAGGACCAGCGACCACCAAGAGGACTCCACCTGGGGACTCGGAAAATTTCATGTATCTGATGCCAGAGGAGGCACGAGGAATCCTTTACGCTGATCTGGCAGTCATGTTTGCGTTGCAAGGTGAGCTTGAGAGGGCACACCATTTTGCAACTCAAGCACTTTCCTTTATGCCGAACAGATCAGAAGCTGTGCTGACAGCTATATATGTTGATCTAATGCTCGGTAAGTCACAAGAAGCACTTGGCAAGTTAAAACAATGCAGCCGAGTTCGGTTTGTTGGGGGTGGTTTACAGTTGAGTAAAGCTTCCTAATGACTTCAATGCACTAGCTGTACGAATTCATATTCAAATCAGGGCCTCGTTTTAGTTCTAGGTGTTGTCAGGTAGAGCAGCAATCCGTTGAACAGGATTTGTACCATATATAGCTCAATCGATTCAGAGAATAAGTTTTTCGTTTTCTTTTTTACATGTTAGGGTTCACTTACGAGGGTGGAGCAAATGTTTTGTCACGAGCTGGATGCCCACCAACTTTTCAAATTTGAGATGTAGTTCTGATTCAGATAATTGTGTTGTTAGAGGTAAACCCCATCCAGCATTGAAGAATAGAGAATGTTTTCCTTGCGAGATCAAGTCTGTTTGGATTTTTTTTTTACCTATTTTCTTTTTTCACCCTTTACCTGCCACAGAAATACTCAAAAGCGAACCATGGAACATGTAAGCTGCTAACAATAGTATGTGTATGACTGGAATATAAGCTAACAAAAGGTACACGTTATCCACTCCAATGCAATTACATTTCCCGGAGTCACAATTGCTTGATGGCTCGTCTTTTGGGTCGACTCAACTCCACTCATTTGCACTTCAAAATGACAGTGGTTAATACGTCACAGAAGAGACACCAGTGACAGATCTGAGCCAAACTATAGACGCTAGTGGTTTGTGATTGATTTTTAACTAAATAAATAAAGCTAGCCACATGTCGCGTTGGGTGTGAGCGCGGTCCTAGTCCTAGCAATCCGTCTTCTGCTGTTTCAGTAGGAGCCTCTCTCCGGACACGTGGGAGCTGTTGGGAGACACTATCAAAGACAGACAAATTGATTAACAAGCTTAGCCTACCTTGTACTCCCCTCCAGGTAGATGTATGTATGTATATGAGATGGAACTGCTGAAGCCTTCAGTTTATTCTTGCCTTGGTTGACAAGTCTTTGAAACATCACGTTGCTCAGACCTCACAAGGCAAAACATGAGGATGAAGGTTGTCCTAATTTCCTCCTCCCGTTTTACTAGAAAAATTCGAAATATATAGTAAATTATTTCTGCTTAATATTTGTTGTAGCGCATGCAATATTCAGGTAATTCTCTGGCGGACGAAGCTCCTCCCCACAAATTGAAGGTACCTCGCCCCCTCGTCTCACAAGGTTTTTTTTTTTTTTTGAGGTGGAGCGGCCAACGAAGCCGCATGTGACTCATAGCTACCACTTTGTGAGAGGACAAATGGGACATGACATGGCGTGCAAGATTGCATTGTCGTCGAGACTAGAAGATTCGAAGGCCACGAGCTAGGACCCTATGCCATCTTTGATGGCCATTCAGGCCTTGATGTCGCAGAATACTTGCAAAGCCATCTTTTTGACAACATATTGAATGAGGTATACATATATAAATAGAGACGAAATATACGCACAGAATTAGTAGCTGCGTGTTCCGATGTTTCTTCTTTCCTTTACACAGCCTGATTTCTTGAAGCACCCGAAACGGGCAGTCAAGAGGGCATATCGATCTACAGATGATGAGATTCTGGAAAATGTTGTTGGTTCACGAGGAGGCTCAACTGCTGTCACTGCAACTCTCGTTGACGGGCAGAAGCTTATTATGGCTAATGTCGGTTATTCTCGTGCTGTTCTATGCAGACATGGAAAAGCCAAGCAGACAACCGTAGATCATGATCCGGAGAGTGAGAAGGAACTTGTCGAGAGCAGGGGCGGCTCTATTGCACAGTGGCCGGGTGATGCGAGAATCCAAGAGATTGATAAGGACACCCAGTTCCTTATTTTGGCCAGTGACGGTGTCTGGAAGGTAATACATGAGCAATCTCGGTTGAACTTTTTCCTATCCTCGAAGTGACACGGCATGATCACCAGCCGAAATTCAACAATTCGGGTTCACATTATTTCTAGTTTGTTTATTGTTTTACTTGTAACTTACCAAATTTTGCAGGTGATGTCCAATGAAGAGGCATTTGACTACGTCAGGGACCTGGAAGATGCACAAGCAGCAGCAGAGGCAGTGGTTGAGGAGGCTCTGGCTAGGGCAAGCAAAGATGACATCTCCTGCATAATTGTTGCTTTTCATTGATTCTGCTTTTTTCTTCTCTCCAGTTTTCTTTGGATCGAGGAACACCAGATGATAGAATATGTAAATGTTCAGCTCAGTTGTTTCTGTACTTTTTTTCTGCCTGATTTCGGTCTCACCAGTCTCAATAACACAATATTCTCGGAGTAATTGTGTATGTTACAAGCAAAAAGGGTGTATGTTAAGAATAACAAAAAGCCCCAAAAGGGCAGCAAGAAAACCCAAGAATGAGAAATCAAGCAACAAAACCCTTAATGCAGGACCAAGGTAAGCGACTCAGAACCTATGCGTGACAACTCTGTGAAGCGGGGCTGGAAGTGGCAGCCAAGAAAATTATCATCTGATGCTTGAAACTTGCTTGGCATTTTCAATGTCTTGCAGTCTGAGGGTAACAGCTCTCTTGTGGGCATCGAGCCCCTCGACTTCAGCCATTGTGGCAACATGTGGACCAAGATTTCGGAGACCTTCCTCTGTCAAGGACTGAACTGTCATGTACTTCAGGAAAGAGTCCAGGGAAACGCCTCCATACATTCTAGCATACCCGTAAGTTGGGAGGACATGATTTGTCCCACTGGCATAGTCTCCCACACTTTCTGGTGTCCACTGCCCCAAGAACACAGAACCTGGTATACAAAGACTGGGTTTTAACACATGGTGGAATCTTGCATGCAACAGAGTGATTAGGCTAGGCGCATAGCTAACCAACCCACATGCTATGGAGTCACAAAACACACAAGGCATCCCTATAAAGCTCTGGAAAAACCCAAGCACTCGGCATCATTTCTATGGTTCTTTTCAAAAGGTTCAATTTACACTGGATAACCGAACTAGGCTAGTTGCTCTCCTGCTAATCACTAAAATCTCTCTTGTATGATGCAATGAACAAGACTGTTATAAAATATAGTAATAGATCTTGAAGAGATACCAGACTTGCTCCAGGTTAGAGTTATGCTGGCAATATTGAAGAGTACCTGCATTTTCCACTAGAAATTCCCATCTTTCTGCATCCTTGACGTTGATTATCAGGTGTTCTGGTGCATATAAATTTGAGAACGAAATTGCCTGAAAGAAAATTCATATGAACCTTCAAGAGAAAATAAAGGTGTACAAATTGATCCAACAACAATATTGAAAAAATGCCCTTGGAATTGTAAAAGTCTTAAGATGCTCATAAACTGCATCCACAATACAATGGGGTGCTGAACATGATTCAAGCAAGTCTTGAGGATCATCGAGGATGGAGATTATGGCGGACAATGGCTAGAAAATGTGCCATTTCAAGTCTAAAGTATAGAGATTATGGTGGACTATGGCCAGAAAATCTGCTATTTCGAGTCTAAACTTCAGAGAGCCCCTGTGAGTGAATGCAAACTGCTTCTTGAACTTTCAGACAGCATGCAAAAAACCTTAGAAATGAATGAGGTGAATGGACATGAAAACCAGCCTCCACCAAGTGACATGTTAAAGTTACTCTAGAAAAGTAAGACAATGAAGCATGAAAACGACGACTAACCTCCATCATATCACGAGCAAACACAGTGAAGCTGTGGCTTAAGGCTTTTGAAGCAAATTCTCCCCTTGGGAGACTTCTGCATTGTCTATCAATCTCCTCCTCAATAGCATTTACATTAACACCATCACCAACTATTACAAGAACAACCTGACTGTCAGGGCCATGCTCTGCCTGAAATTCATATTCATTACTCAGCTAGGTCAAGTAACAAATTCAAATTCACTAGTTCAAACTTCTTTCCGCACTACTACATTCGAAAGTAAAAGATTGATTATCCCAAGGGATAAGAACAGAAAGGAAGCCAAGAGGCATTCCTAATTCATGCACATACTGGGCTTAAACGAGAAGATTTATTACTGCCAAAATTGTTGTTCCCAATAACATGTGGTTTAAGCGTCCTGATTCAATTAAAGCTACCCTGATATTTTTTAGGACCACAATCAACACAAATGATACTAATAATGCCCTTCCTTACCTCTCACCATCTCGTTCTTCAATATACTCTACCTATTTCTTTTCCAAGATAATTCTTTTGATTGCCTGATTCTACTATGCTTCTAGATTGTCCTCCAGTCCTAGCCTTATCTGAATATAGCTACCATCCTGCTAGCTTAGTTTAGCTAGAAGTGAGAAAGATTAACATGCACTTTGTTGATATGGAGGAAGGGTAACCCCTTATATGAATATCCAAAGGACCAACTTTATGCATCTTTTACTTTGTCGAAATTTGAGATGGAGGACAAACGGAACAAATGGAACTTCTGAAGAACTGAGTTGTAGACCTGGGAAAGCAAATCAGCAGCTATGTGGACAGGACTAGCATATTGATCAGCAATTACAAGGACCTCTGAAGGGCCAGCTGGCATGTCAATGGAAATCATAGCTTCACTATTCTGCAGAGGAACCAGAAAATAGAATGCCAAATCAACAAGGCAGATGCATCTATCTTTCAGAAGATATTAAGCCATTCAACCAAGTTCTAAGAGCAGAGGAAGTGCACATACTTGGAGAATCATTTTAGCAGCCGTTACATACTGATTCCCAGGTCCAAAAAGTTTCTCAACCTTCATCCATTAGAAAAACAGGCCTGTTACATCCAACAAGGCTAGAAATCCAGCAAGTTATCAGGAAGGACATGGGTTAGACTTAGTAACATGTAGTCTACTAGGACGGTAAAGGAAGAACGGAAGATAGTTGGACTGCATAGATATACACCAAAGCCCATTCCTACCAATGGAAAAAACACAGCCAGAGGAGAGACGGGTAAGAAAAGATGTATCAAAGAGCATGACAGACATCTAATCTCTAAGGCCAAAAGGAAAAAGGAAAATGTAATTATGCATAAACCTGATAAAAATCTGAGAGTGGTTTCAAAGTGATGACTCCAAACATTTACAGATACATATATAGTTGGGAACATAAGCAAGCAGAACCTTTTTTCATAATATTTTCTTTGATTAGTAAGAACACTTCGGATTCAAACCCCTGACCCCCTATCAAGAGCAATCTGAAGCAGCCCTTTAGCCATAAGGCCAAAGCCATGAGTCCAACATTACCAAAGAATAATTGACATATAAATGATTACTTTAAGAATTTACCAGTATCTAACATCAATGGCCTAGAAGAAAAATGTGAGGAAAAGTACCTTCGGGCAAGATTCTGTTCCCCAAGCCATTGCAGATATGGCCTGTAAAATGTAAGTGGCAATTATCAGTTCAAAAGAGAGTAAGAAAGAGAATGAACTTTTACCACTCAAATTAAGAAAAGAAAAAAAAAAGATACTGATTGCATATAGCATGCTGTAAGACCTGAGCACCCCCTGCCTTAAGGATATGTGTTACACCTGCCTTCTTGGCACAATATAGCACTTCCTGTACGAAAAAGCTAATTTGCTCACAGAATGTAGCCTCCTCAATAATTATTTCAATAAAATCTCACAAGAGGCAACATACCTTGCATATGTTTCCATCAGGACCTGGGGGAGTTGCTAGTACCACGGTTTTACATCCAGCAATTTGTGCAGGCTGTCATGTAGAGCAAAGAACAGATCAAAAGAATTTATCGAGAACAACCAACCAATAGAAAAAAATTAGGTTCATCTTTTTAACTCACAACAGAAAGCATTAGAGCCGTTGATGGCAAGACAGCAGTTCCTCCAGGCACATACAGACCAACAGCGCCAATACTTCTGGCAACTCTCTTACACCTAACACCCTGCCAATGAAGTTTGAGATAAATATAAATACAAAGAAATGATCAGCCTTGTCAGAGAATTAATACTGACTGTTAACTTACTTTCATATTCTCAACACTTTTCTCAGTGGACTTCTGGGCATGGTGAAATGCATATATATTGTTGTATGCAACGTCAAATGCCTCCTTCACAGTTGCACCAAGCTGAGAAAGAAGATTTACAGCACAGTAACAATTTTAAAACATGCAGACAAGTGATTTAGGAAGCAAAATAAAAGCGGATACATCAGCCAAAATATGAACTTTGAAGTTAAGGAACTCCCATGTAAGAAAAACCACCTTGGGATCGGGAAGCTCAGGTACATCAACAACAATTTTATCCAATTTAACGTTGTCAAACTTTTCAGTATACCTGCGAAATAAATACAGCATAAAAGCTGATTATCTGGAGGTGCATAAAACATCCGTACTCATGCATATACCAAACGTGTTCAACTGCTTGGAAAGGCATGATGCATTGTCTCCAGGTCAGTGATCAATGTCATTCTCAATTCTGAGTCCATATTTCTAGTAACTAGAAGAATTCAAATCATACATAGGAGGCAAAATTCCCGATTCATCGGCATAGAACGATGTGAGGAAAAGAACAACAAAACTTGAAGCATAAAAGGAACCCACTCTCTAACTGCAGCATCCCCTCGGCTGCGAACATCATCAACTATTGGATTCACCAGACTGAATATGGAGGAAAAGTCAATCCTAGGACGAGCCTTTAGACTCTGCACCTCAGTATCACTCAGCTCTGATAGCTTATAAGACTTCATCGCACACTTAATTCCCTTATACTTGGCACCTGAAAAACAAATTCATATCATTATCGTTAAAGGGTATTTCTTTTTTACATGATTTACGAACCAAGTACTAATCAAAGCCAATTTACCTGTTATAAACGAAAGGTTTCGGGAATAAATAGACCTGGGAACAGAAATTAGTCGAAAATGAGGAAACCGCAATGGTTTATTAAAGCAGAGAAGCTGTGTATCCATCACCACCTTCAAATTAATCCACAAATAGCAAAACCCAAAAAGCGATTCAGGTAACAACGTCAAACGCAGGAGGTAGAAGTAGAACTACTCAACAATCAAACTCAGCAGCTAAAACGGGGAAACTAAACCGTACTGATTCTGAATCCAATGCTCTGAATCGTTGGCGTTGACCAATTCAAGGAGACCAAAGCTAGGGGAACTGAGGCTGATTCGACTGAGCTGTCAGAAGGAAGATTGACAAGCTGCCGAGTGCAGAGAGTAAGAGCAGACAGAGACGACAAACGGTAGAGCAGCTCCGTGGCTGGCTGCGCAAAAACAGAACTTAGTAAGTGGCAGGTACGTGACATTAGTCAAGAACCAGCGGTAGAGACTTTAACTCGCGAAACAGAGCTGCAAATGAGCCGGTCCAAGCTCTACAGAGACTGGCAGGCCAAGAGCCGGGCCATCATGGACGGACGGCCCATTAAGGCATGCCAGCTGCAACACATGTGCACTCATGCCACGTGCCGCGCGTGCCAGCACGCGGTCAACCTTGTACATATGATTCGCGTGTTTTTTATTTTCTTTTATTTTCAATATAATTATAGCTAAGAGTATTTGTATTTTTCCTGTCTTTAATTTTATTTTTTCAGAATTATAAAGCTTTTTCTTGTTTTACACATTTTTCTATACATAATTCAGTATATCTCTTTTTTTTTCATGCAATATTGTTCATGTACCTTGTAAATTTATAATTTTGAAGATTGAAAATTGAACATTAAATGTTAAATATTGAATGACACAATGTCAGGATGATTGTTTAACTTGTACTACAAACAATTTTATCAAATTATAATGAAGTTGTTGGTATGGCTGTGACATTTCTTCCTAACATCAATAATCAACTCTAGAAATGATTATGTTGTCATCCTTAAATGATAGTGTGACTGAAAGTTACTCTGAGTATTGTGAATTCTGATCAGACCTTTAACTCAAATTATTAGTTAATTAAGAATTTCACTGCTCCTTTCATGATAAACTTCTTGTCCTAAAGTTGTTTTTGGAGCCAGGGGCCAAATGTTAATCTTGCTCCCCAACAACAATTGCTCATCATCGGTCTGAAGAGATGTTGGTTGCAGTTACAGAGGAATGGTGAATTTTGATAATTGACTCATCGTCTTCCTTTTTTGAATTCTATATGACAGTGTGATTATGTTAAGACCATAATCTAATATAACCATTTGGCATGATAAGTCTAAAAATATAGATAAATGACCACTAGGGGAAATGGACAATGGTTGGAGTATGTATATGATAATTGTGGCACGAATGGACACTCGGATGCCTAGACTCCAGTGCTGGTGAAGGCTTTCCATCCAAACTTTGAGATAGTTTCCAAATTCTCAAAATGGAAATAAAGTCAGAGTTGTGGGAAATTCAACAATAGTACAATCTTTTCAACTAGTTGATTGCTTAGGTGGCGCGAAGGCTTTAGCTTACCTTTTTACATTGCCTATCATTCCCATTACAATCACACTATTGAAGAAAGGGCTGCATGATAAGGCTAAAAATATAAAGCTGATAAGTATAAAATATAAAAATATTCTTCTTTTCATTTCATGGCTCTTCCTTGACAAACCCAGTCTTGATCTGAGGCTTGACTGTAAGTCTTTGAAAATGGAAATGAAAAAATTAAGAAGAATGTGTGAGAATGTAGAGGGCACTTGGTAGTGTGGGAAAACAAGGGTTGGATGGTAGGGTATGTGACACCTTATATCTTATATAGGAAGTATATGCGATTTCTAATGTGTATGTATAACTTCAAGTTTTAGAACTTGATTACTTAACACTTATCATTTTCCAAAAAAATAACCCATATGGTGTGGGTAGGTGTTTCGTGAATAGGTTCCGGACTTGAGTAATTACAAATGATATTAGAGTCAACCCAATTCCAAGATGGTGTGGGTCGTACTTTTGATTCTATACGGGCTGAGTCCCAATTCTGTTCTATTTGTTCCGTGTATAGTTCATATCCATCACTTATTGGACTCATGATTCTAGATTTGTTTGTGGTTGAGCAAATGAGTGGGAGAGATTATAACACCTCATATCATATGTGGGAAGTTTATATGATTTTCTAATGTGTATATATGACTTTAAAGTCATAGAGCTTGATCACCTAACACTTATTATTTTCAAAAAAGGTGTTTTGTGGATAGATTTTGAACTTGGGTCGTCACAGGGTACTTATAGGTAAGAAAGGGAGGACAAAGTAAAAAATAAAATTAGAAAAAAAAAATGAAAAACTTGTCTTGCATGTGTGCGGCACGCGCGGCTTTGATCAGTGGCAGAGGCTAAAGACGGAAAAATGAAAAAAGGACCCGCTGTCCACAACCACAAGCGCGCGGGCCGTGCCATGCATGCCGACCCGTTTTCAATTAAAAAAAATTCCAAAAAATATTTCTCAAATTTCCGGCGGGCAGGGCTGTTCACATGCAGAGCGCGTAGACAGGCCAGGCCGATTGCGGGCCCTGCTAGGATTGGGCCATGCCGAGCTCAATTTTTACATGTCTATCTCGAAATTAACAAATTTACGGAGGCCCTCAGGTTTGATTCTTAATCACGTGACATGAATCCCTCGATTCTTAAGTTGGGGACAAATGTTGAGATTTTTATTATATGTGACAAACGACTCCCACAATTTTAGTAGATGTGAGTTTTAATTTTTTTTGTTCGATTTTTTTTATTTGTTAACGTGTTTACAAATTATATCATATCATATAGTATAATTATTAACCCAATAATTATCGGGATGTGTTTGTGAATGTGAGTTCTACATATCTTAAGATCCATATATAATTAATGGACTATTTCCATTCATTGAGTTACAATTTCTGAAGTCCATTTAATTTTGAAAACCATTCTAATCGGGTCACTCAATTCATGAAATACATTCATCTCAATCTCAATCTGAAAACAACAACTTAAAAAAAAAAAAAAAACCAACTATCAAACGCACCGTCTAGTACAAATTACGAATACTACAACAAGAAATCAGTGATGAAAGAAATTAGAGATTTGAAATCCGACATCCTCTCATGTCGATCGGCTCATGGAAACCTGAAACGTTAAGTCACAAAAAAACATAATGAACATAAAAAAAATCATCATTAATAATTAGAGAGATGGATGAGGTAGAAAATGTGGTTGATCCGGCAAGCTAAACGGTGCAGGTGAAACCAGGAGGAGGAGCTTTGCCACAAGTAAGAAGAAGCTGGAGAGCAAGAGGAAGATAAAGGTTGATGTTGAGAAGCTTCAGCCTAATGGTGGTGCACAAGCACACCGCCGCCTCCAGCTCCACCAGCCCCTGAAGGATCGGGCAGCACTGGTTCACCACCGGGTCGCCCAACCCCACGTGGACCAGCCCCCCCAGCAGATCCACGCATGCCCCTAACTTCAAGGTGTCGGCTCGGCAAGTGCCCTGCCCAGCCGGAGCAGGAGGCGGCGGCGGGCAAGGAGTGGTTCTCGGCGGGTTGGTTACGGGAGGAGGGAGAGTGACAGGGGGGTTTGTGATGGGAGGGACTGTCACCGGAGGAGGAATCACGATGGGAGGGACCGTCACCGGAGGGTTGGTGACGGGTGGTTTCACAGGGGGGACTGTCACTGGCGGTCTGGGAACTTTAGGGTGGGTGACGGGTGGTTTTACAGGGGGGACTGTCACCGGAGGTTGGGGAACTTTAGGGTGGTGTGGTTTGGGGGCTTTTCCATGATGATTTCCTCTACTTGGTGGCTTCACTGTTACTGGTGGTTTGGGGTGGCTTGGTTTGTTCGGTGTTTGGTGCTTTGGCGGCTGGCAGTCACAACCGCCGAGAATGGGGACGGCGGAGGAGATGAAGAGCATGAAAATGAGGAGAAGAGCTGAGAATTTGGTCGACTCCATTTTTGCTAGCTAGCTACCAATAGTGAAGCTTAGCTTGTGGTTTGCCTGTAGGCCGATCGAGTAGTATTATATATAAGGTAATAGCTACGGACATATACTATAGCTAGCTGTGATGAGCTTTAATTAACTGTTGTGTTAAATATTTTTGTTAACTATCTAAGTCGAATCAATGATTGTGGGTAAAAGTGGCGGTGCATGTGGGATTTGAAGAGCTCGAGTCTTTGAAGTGGCGGTAATGCCCGAATTTTGTAATTAAAGTAATCAGCATGCAAGGTGGAAGGACAAGAATCCAAATCTGTGTGGGGCCGGGGCACAGAGATAATTCCAAATCTGACAGGGATTATTAAATTAAAAATAATCAGAAAGGGTCACGAGATTACAAGAGTGTCACATGTGTCCCTCCAAGATTCGGCAGCATGTAATTAATTCATGTCAAAGACAAAAAAATAAAGTAGTACACTTAGTAAAACGTAATATTATGGGGTAACTGTACTTTCATGTTAGAGTTTATGACGGATAATTGGTTAGGGAGCTGGACGAGTTTAATTATCTATGAGAATGACGTCTCCACCGACGAATTTTACTACTGGACGACAAATAAAAGCTCCCCGAAAACAGATTTTTGGGTCATACTTCATGTTGAATATTGTCTTGGATTTTGATGTCCCCTTAACCCCGACTGGTGGTGAAGAGAAAGATCCAACCTGTTCCGGTTTGGTGTTGCTCCATTCCTTGAGTCAATTCGCAATGAGTATCGCTGCGACTTGCGAGTCGTAATCGTCGTAATTCCTGTACGTTTTCGGGAGTTAGAATGATTAGGTTCTTCATCGTAGTAGCCGCAAAATGAGTGTGTGTGGGGGTAACGGGATTCAGTGTTTTTCTTTTTTTAATTTAATTCAGAAGCAAGATATAGTATACATATTTAGGAGTAAGGGATAAAAGGAAGTAGGGGTAGCACAACTTGAACCTAGATGGGCTATGAGAGAATATGGTGTTCCCACTATTTTGCCCATAAGCCGGGATTCAGTTGAAACTTAAATGCTGCAATACACCCCATAGTACACCACTTATCTAATATATGTGATATGTGGTATATAAATTATTGTGGAATGTTGGAATACGGCACAATATAATGCGATTATTGCAGTTATACCGATTACTACTAATTTTAAAATTATTTTGGACAATTTATCATGGTATGTCTCGGTATACTGCACTTATCAAAGGCATATTGCATATCGCATTTTAGAATTTTTTTTTAAATTTTATATTAATGTACTCATATATATATAATTGGTGGTAATTGTCATTTTTTTTCAATCACAACATGGCATTGATCAATATCTCCTAATTAAATTTATGGTTTATATTACTCTAACTAAATATTACTCTCATTTGTAAAATTTGTTGACTCAAAACCAGAGTTCCATAACATAGGATGAATATGCTACTTTTGTTGAATAAGTTACAACGAAAGCATCATACTTTGAGCTACCTAAATATTACTCTAACTAAATATTATTCTCATTTGTAAAATTTATGGAAAAATTACCAGATCCCCCTAGGTTTGCTCGAATATACAGTTTTGTCCATCATTTTTTAGAAACCTATATTTACTCCCTTTACAAGTTTACTCCATCAATGATCGTTAATAAAAATAAAAAGAAAAAGAAAAAGGAAAGCACCTGACTTAGCCCTCCCAACATTCATCTATAGAAACTTTACCCCCAACTTCTTCTGCATCTAAAGAAAAACAAGAATGCAAAGGAAAAAAAATCAAATAAATTAAAAGACAAAAGGATCCCCCAAATTCTATGACATGAGATGAGTATATTGCTTTTGTAGAAGAAGTTAGGATGAAAATATCATACTTTGAGCCATTAGGAACTTAATATGGTATTAGAAAGTGTACCGTTATTACTAGAGTATTGTTTTTTTCTCAATTATTAGTAAATTAGTTTTTTACTGAATAATATTTATTTTGTTCTACATATTTTTTTTTTTTGTTTTTTTATAAAAAAATCATCTTTTATATATATTTTATTTTATTTATATAAAGACAATTATGTTAAAAATAATTAAAATACATATAAAAATGTGAAAAAAAATTATATTTGATGTTTTCATCTTAAACTAATATTTTTTTTTCAAAAATAATAATTATATATAGCGCAGTATATTATGTGGTATATCTATAATTTTCGGGATACGGTATATTTAGTGATAACGATATTAAATACCTTAGAGTGTGAAAGTTCCTTTACCCCGGTCTTTCCAAGTTCATTTACTATTTTAAAATGCACAAAGTTTTATCTTTTGTTTATATTTTATATCAATAAATTTTTTATTTTTCTTACAAAACTTTCAAGAAGTGGAAAAAGTAAGATATACTTGAAAAGATATTACTCCTTCCATCCTATAAAATTTGCCCCATTTGAAATTGCTCGCAAACTAAAAAAAAAAACTCTCACTTTACACTTTTGCCCTTCTTCATCATTTATCTTCTCCTCTGTCTTTCTTGCTTGTATTGTCTATTCTGGTCTGGTTTGGTCTGGTCTAGTCTACCCTAACTTATTCGTCTGCGATAGAAGTGGAGGCTGGTGAATCAAACAAAGAGGTTAGCAGAGGTGAAGGAGAGAAAAAGAGTGGAGCTCGACAAAGATGGAGGAGCTCAAAAGGTGAGGAAGTTGGAAAGAGACATGGATATCAGTGATCGCACTAAAGGAAGAAGAAGGGCGGAAGAGAGGCATGGATTGGGATGAGGAAGAAGAAGGGAGGAAGAAAGACATGGAATTGTTTAGAAATTTTTTGTAAATAAGGGTATAATGGTCATTTTATACCTAAAACTTACTAGGAGAGGAAATGATGGAAAAATTTTTGGACATCTTAAAAAGAAAAATTGAGCAATAGTAATGGAAGGAGCGAGTACCATTCATAAAATGAAAAAAAATAGTTTTGGGATATATTCTAAAATGGAAAATGAAACAATAAATTTGGGGTAGAGTGATAGTTGATATATATATGGTCCCGTTTGACATTAGTGTTTACAATTAGTGTTAGAGTTTTAAAAAATTATTCGAAGACACTTCTCCCGTTTCATAAAAACTGACCCTTTTATTATATACAGCAATTAATTTATTAATTTATTTTTTTCAAAATTTATTATAAAAATATGGATATTTTATATAAAAATGAAACTTTAAATATTAGAGTTTCTAAATATCATTTTTAAGAAATTTTTTCAATACATATAAATATAAATATATTTAGGTTAAACTTCAGTACAAAAAAAGTAAAAGTGTTAATTAATACGAAGCAAAATGAGTAACTTTTAATTTTTAGTTTTGGATATGATATTCACCATTAATAAATTATCTAAAATTTTGACCCTAATAATAAAAGCTATTAGTAAACGGGCCTCTGTAGAACTTCCTTGTCTTTAATTCAAGATATAGATTATATCAATGTAAATTACACCATTGGTTCTAAACCTATAATTACCACTGCAAATTGCATGTCAACTTCTCTTTCATTGTATATTTGCCCTTAACCTTTATAAAACATTGTATATTGATCCATTGCCCTATGAGAAGCTGAGTTAGTATAGAAACCTATTTTACAAAGAAGAAAAATTGATAATTTAAATTGTCTATTAATTGTGAAAGAAAAACCTATACACACACAACTATACCGGTGTGTCTAGAACTTAATTAACCAATCAATATCGATGAACCACATAACCTACGATACCACAATGAAAAAAAATTACATTCCGAAACCACTTTCAATTAAGGAACTTGATCCAAAATCTAAAACCACTCATTTAGAAATAAATTGATTAATATTTGAAGACTGGAACATTTTATTGCAAAAGGACAAGTACATATATTATGTATTCCATGATAAACTCACATTTGTTATACTTATTTCTCTCATATTTATTATGTTTTAATGTGTTTTGAACCTTCAACATCTTTTTTCAGTATGTTTTCCAGCTTAGAGCATATATGGAGTCAATTGATTGAAGGTGGATTTCATTTGCAATTTTACAAGTTTTAATTTGGTTGTGTTCTTTCAGGATTTTGACAGATTGGTGATGTTCCGGTAGAAAAATCATATCTTAAGCTACAGAGATCGGAATTGAGTGATTCTTGATTTATTAGAAAGATAACATCTGGAGCTACAAATTATATGCATACCATGAAATCCATTTTGCAAGTTAAGAGGGTCAAATTCAACTTAAAATTCATGATTTGTGGGTTATCGCTGGTTCAAAAGAAGTTACGGTATTTTGGGCATATCCTTAGCTATAGATATCAGTTTTATGTGATTCAGATTTTGTTTCGAAGCTAAGAAAGAGCTCTGCAACTTTGATGCTTTGAGTTTTGAGAATAATAACTTATCAAGGTCTAATCTCAGCTTGAAGTTGCTGCTGCTGTTTTAAAGCATTGCTTGGTTGACAACTTTGAAACCTTCTAGTTTGTTTGAATTTTTTTATTTGCTTGGGGTACTTTTGTAATAATATATAAAGTTTAGGAAGATTTTATACATTTAGCACACTAGGTTACTGTTTTTAAGAAATTTAAAGGGGGGCTACCACTAGACCTCCCCCTTATCTCTCTCTTTCGCACGGGGCTGTCCTCCATCATTCCCCAACTCTTTTTGTGTTCTTTTATTGTTTCTTTTCTTTTTTTTAGTGATCTTTTTATTCTTGGTTGAAGGAGACTGAAATCCCAAATTCTTTAGCACTGTGTGATCAAAGTTGTTTTTATTCATTCAATTAATATTTCGAGTATTTGATGTTCTTTTATGATTAATTTCATGATCGTTTCGTTTATATGCTAGAAGGCCTACTAGTTGTTATTCAAATTCAATCTACTGCTGGGTTAGAAATCAAATCCGTAATTATTTGGTTTCTCTAATCTGTGAAATAACTGAGGTTGAGTGATTTGTTACGTTAGAAATCATCAGGTCTTAGGAAGAACATTCAACTAAATTAAATGCAGCCGATTTTATTTGTGTTATTTAATTTCATCGATCTCTCTAATTTTTAACGCAATTGTTAAATTAAATCAAAGCGTTTGTCTTAGGTTATTTAGCAGTTAGGGTTAATTAGATCGCTTGTTTTTTATTAACTACCACGAAGGAGAGGTAGGAAGATAGCTCCAACAATGAATATTCAAAATCTTGATTGATTTATTTATGCATCGATGATCAATTGTAGGAATTCGGTGGTGGATGTTGGCTGATGACAAGGTTTGAATTCTTGATTGTTTTGTTGGTTTTTTACTTGATAGGTTTCTTAATTTTTGTTCTTTGATCATTTTTTTTACTTTATTTTTTTATTGCAAACAATCCCCCCAATATTTTATTTTAAGTTTTCTGTAAGGAAGGTTTCAAATAAAAATTTTCCTTAAGATTTGACTTGGTTTTCACTACTGTACTACAAATTTATTTTTTTGAATTATTAATGAGACCAAAATTATGTTTTATGGTTTTGACGACTGATCACTCTACATCAAAACTATTTTATCTCCGTAAGGGCTAATACGGGGAGAAAAACATCTACAAACTGGAGTTAGAGAGAAGCATGTAACTAAAAATAGTATTTTATTGCCATTAAAATCATAAATTTGAATAACCTGTTTTACTTTTGATCCAATCAAATAATATAGTGGTTTTTTTTAACCAACGCTAGAAAAGGTTTTGCTCCTCCTCCTAGACGGACAAAAAATGAGAAGGGTCATAGGTCCAACTTTTGGCCGGTGGTGGTTGTATTTTTGTATGGGAATTGAGAAATAGGAGGCAGGTTAACATTGCCCACTGCCTTTCCCTTCCCCATGAGTGACCCATTTGGCAGCCTTGCCTTGTATCGCATTTAAAGTTGAGGATAAGTTTTGTTTGTATTCGGTTGTACTTTTTCTTTCCCGATCTCATGCAATTAGGGTGGGACTTGGGCTGATCTGACCTCGCCAAACCCAATACGGACCCAACTGTTAGAGATCAGTTCGGCACAGCCAATTATAATTCGGGCTTGATTAAGGAAAAACATTCAAAGCATACTGATCCAACCTAAACCCGTTTTAATACACATATTAGAACTGGCTCGGCTAGTCCGATTTGGGCCCAACGGTCAACTTGCCAATGGTAAAAAAAGTTCACTTGCCAGATTTTCTTTTAAAATGGGTTAATTACACCCTCAGTCCTTCAACGGTTTCCTGCCGTAATTTTATCCCAAATTTTCACTTTCACTCCTAACAACTATATTTTAAAGAGTTTTTGGTCTAAACAAAATTTGCCCCCCTATAAATAGGAAGGTCATTTCCACTCCATACTACTTACATGAAAATTCAATGTCTCTTATTCCTTTACTATATTCTCTCAAGCATTTTTTGTTACTTTCTTTAGTTTTTTTTGCTAATCTCTTCCTAATATCCTTTTAATGTCTTCCTAATATCCTACTAATTTTTTCCAAATCACTAATATTATTTTGTCACTTATGGCTTCAAAAAGAAATGGTAAGTCAGCGGAGACTTCCTCATCCAGCACCAATGGCCTTCAAGACTTGTTCCGTTGTCTATCCTGATCGCCCGATAAAGGCACCTCAATTGAGGAGTTGCACAACAATGACCAAATCAGCATGACAAATTACGATTTGGGTCTCAACAATCAATTATCAGACAATGGTATTGAAAAGGTGGATGCAATGCTGGCTGGGGATCAGTCAACACAACTGACGCCGATAAGCCGTTAACATGATGCAGAAGGTACATAAGGACAAGGTAATATTTGAGACTAATGGTTTGGGTTTGGGAGCATTATGAGCTCATGTTTAAAGGGGAGTCGAGGTATGGGAAATGCAAATATTACGGGAAAAAATTGGTGCACAAAAAAAATTCTAGCACTAGAACATTGTTGCGTCATATAGGAAATCAACATGCCAATGTACTTCCAAGTGCCGCCATTTGTTTCGGAAGACAAATACAACTTGGGAGCACAACTGGCAGGTCAGGTATATTTCAATTTAACCAACAATATTGTAGAGAATGCATGATAAATTGGATGATACTTACCAAAGAACCTTTTTCACAAGCTGAAGATGTGCACTTAGAATCTTGGATTAGATATCAATTAAACCATATATTTAGAAAATTTTCTAGTAAATCAGCTAGGAAGGGGAGCTCTAAACTATTTGAAGTTGGAAAAATCAAATTTGCAAGTCTATTTCTCTGCTCTTAATCATTGTGTGGCATTTATTTCTGACATATGGACATCACTTGTAGATCAATCATATTATTGTGTTACTGCTCATTGGATTGATTCTGATTGGGTCAGGTAAAAATGTATTTTGTCATTTAGGGTAATTGGAACTAATCATACTAGTTATCATATATAAAATTGCATCTTAGAAACTTTATATTATTATTATTGTGTTGATAAAATCCTATGCATTTCATTTAATAATGATTCAAACAATGATGTTGCTGCTCGCCTTTTAAGCCAAGCATTGAAACCACATTTTGAGGGTGCATTCTTTCATGTTAAATGTATGTGCCACATTTTAAACCTTTGTATGCAAAAAGGTTTAGAAGTTCTCCAAAATGAAATTGTACTTATTTGGAATTCATTATCATTTTGAAATCAAGACAAACTGTATTTTGTGAATTCAAAAGGTTTTGTTTTGAAAATCAAAAACCTTTTTCTTGAAAACGGTTTAAATTGGCTTGTCCAACCCACTAAGACTCCACTTATTTGATGTTACAAGATGTATATCCGTATGCAAATTTGTTGATGCATTTCCTGAACATGAAGATGGACTATGAATTCTTTACAACTGAAGTTTGTGAAAGATGTTCGAAATCCAGTGAATTGCTTAAGTTTTTTTTACAATGTATATTGGAGTAGTAGAAACAAAAGAGATCAAGGTTTTCGATATTATCGATAATCGCACTGGAGGTTTTTGTCATTCCAATCTCCACCGTGACATCTAAGACAATATTTAGTGTATGGAAATAGGTAATATTGGATAAATGATCAAGATCAACGCCGGAGGCGGTGGAAGTATGCGTATGCAATCGAGATTAGTGTCTCACGACACTCCGAAAGCAAGACCAAAGGAGCTCCGATGATTAGGTAATATTTGATGATGAAGGCTTGAATTATTTTTTTTTCTTCTTACATTTGGTTTGTATTTGATCTGATTATACTGTTAAGCACAAATCACAAGTTTTAATTTTTGGTAGTTTTTGGAAAGTTTCGCCATTTCAGTATGTAAGGCATATTTTAGTTATTTGTAAGTGCCGTTTGGCTTTTTTACTTAATAAAAATTATATCAAAGGTGGTGTTTTTCTTTTAAAAAATATTAAATATAAAATTAAGTCACTTGTTTAAAAAAAATGGGGGAAAAGCATGAAACGTGCCCCAGGATTAGTCCATGCCGGGTCCTCCTCAGCCTAGACCCATACCCAGCCAGGCCGGGTCAACCCGGTACCCACCATTGCATGCAATTACCACAAAAGTTGATAGGCTAGACTGTTAGTCCTTGCCGTTGCCTTATATATCTCATGAACTAAAAGTGAATTTGTTTTAATTTAAAATCAATTTAATTTAAAATAACATATTTTTATTTTTAGCTTTTTTTTGAAATAATTTTATTTAAAATTTAATATTGAATAGGTGTGATAATTCATTGACAGTACAATTTTTTATAATATCTTTAAATTTTATGATTTTTTAATGTTTAAAAATAAAAAAAAATCATAAAAATTTAATAACATCATGAAAATTTTATTTTCAAATATATTATAATATCTACATAATATTTAATTTTAAATAAAATTAGTTTCTAGTAAAAATTATGTTAAAAAATAAAAATAAGTCATTTTAAATTAAATTGACTTAAATTAAAACGAATTCACTCCAATTAATCAATTAAGTGATAAATCAATAACTAGAAATAGTTTCATTCTTTCCCTTCCTCTATTAGGAAATAAAGATGGATCTAATGTAGTGTGATGTAGTTTCTTTGTGGGCAAAAATAATTAAGATTGATTAAGGAGACATCTACTATTAATATAATAAGCAGGATCCTATCAAAATCTCGATATGCCTTTTAGCTTAAACATGCTGATGTGTGTTTGACCAAAAGCTGCCACATGGACTTTCTAATTTCTATTGCCGCTACTTAATATGCTCTAAGCAATTTCCCCACTGCACCTTTCTGGACATTAATGCAATTAATACCAGTTTGGCATTTACGTTTTCCTTGCTTACCTCAATTTACCAGCTATTTTATTGACTTTTACTTTCTCAATTTATGACAATCAATCATCAACAATCACGACATATTATAACAATTTTCCTTTACCAAGCCATTGTGTTCCTCTATTTAAGCATGGAACTTACTTTCTGTTCATATCAATCACATCTACTATCTAATATTATCCTTCAATTAGTTATAAATTACATTTTTTGCACAAATGTTTCAATTTTATCCTTCAATTAGTTATAAATTATATTTTTTTAATTATCATGATATTTTAAAGGAAAATCAACAATGTATTAATTCTGAAATTTATACATATCAATTGAATTTTGAAAACTCAATCTTTTAAATATATAAATTTTATAAATAAATACTCTATTTATTTTATTAGCCATATGTTATGTAACCTATTTTGAAAAATTGATGTCTTTCCTTTCATATTTTTCTCTATATATATGAGCACATCATAATCTTACAAAACTTACACAAATGTAAGTAGCTCTACTCTTTTCATTTTGAAAAATCATATTTTGCAATATTGATTAAAATTATGCATGATTCTTTGTCATTGATATATTGAATTTAGGCTTCTTCTTTTTCTTGTTCTTATTCTTCTTCTTCTTCTTCTTCTCTATGTATGTATGTATGTATGTATGTATGTATTCTGTTTTTTATTTTGGGAATCTATTTTGATTGACACAATATTATTGTGTAATGATACATTTCAATCGTATGAAATCCTTATTTTGTATGTGTTCAAGGTTTGAATTATGACATTTTGTCTTTTGGATTGTAATTTTAACTAAATTCTATCTATATTGTTAGATCTTCTTTTAAAAATATTAATTTTTCATCATTTTTATGTTCAGGAACAAACTTGAAAACTATGTCATGGAAGATACAAAGACAAGATAGAAACATGGAAACGAGTTGATGGGAGACAAGGAAAAAGAAAAAAAAATCTATGTTGTATAATATAAGTTAATTTTTTTATTTATATTTGATAATATGTTACTTTTTCATTTTTTTTATATCTTCTAACCGTATCATTTTCATTATGTAAAACCCGTAAATTATTATTATTGTAATTATACTATTTAGTTAGTTTAATCTATGATAAATATAATTATGTAAAGTCCATAAATGTATAATGGTCATGTTATCACCGTAAAAGACATTTTTCTTGTATACTTTTTTATTTACTAATCAATATCAAGATTTTATAATTTTGGTACAAAAAATATCCATCTTAATACTTTTGGGAACAAAATTTTCAATATTCTTTTGTCTTCACTGCGATCTCTCACACATTAACATATTTAAAATAGATTTTTATAGCATATTTTCTCACATAAATTTGCACATTAACTTCACACAAAAAAGGAGGGAGCTCTTTAAAATCTTGTACATATAATGCAATTAGTAAGAAAACATTAATTTTGGCAACAATATCATAACCTTTAATATTTATTCTAAAACCTCCATACCACTTCTCTATTATAGAAATATAATAGGTAAGATATTTTATGTAACAAGAATAATTTGTTCATGAGGAAACATTTTATTATCTAAAATAAAAAGATCACACCAATTAGCACCTATTTTCATAAAAAGGAAACAATTAATTTTTCAAATAATTGTAAATTTGAATCACTTTATAAAATAAATGGGAATGTCAACATTAATTGTTTCCAAAACATAATCAAATTGACATTTATTAACATTTAATTCATTTTAGGAAAATATAGAAAATACATTAACACTTACCAAAAATAGTTTTATTATTCTCAATGGTAAAACACAATTAGTTTTTTATTCAATTTTAAAGGCTTGAATTCAATATAAAATTCTTGTATGATTTTCAAAATTGTACTTTTTTTTTGTTGAACCAATGCATCAAACTAATACCAGCATTTTTCTTTGTTTTAAATTGATTTGGTCAACTATGCATTATACAAAAAAAGTAAACTGAATTATGATGTGTGTTAATATTATTACCTTTATTACATCTTAGACTTTTCTCATTCCTATTATAAATTTTTCCATATATATGAGTACATATTGAAAATAAAATCTAAACTAATAGACAATAGTGGACATGTTCTTTGTTCCATTTTTTCTTTTTATTCAATATTTTGATTTTTTTTTGTGGTGTGGTCGGTTACTATTAAATATTTTTCTTATCATTTATTTTGTTAATTATTATTGTATTTTTTATTTTAAATTTATAAATATATTTTACATTAGATGGTGTTATTACTATTTTCATCACTCAATCATGTTTATTTACTAAAAATACATGACACTTGATTGGAGCTTTTCTTTGTTAGCTTCAAATTATAACTTTCTTCCATTACCTTCATTATTTTTTCTTTAAAAGTTTTTTTAAAAAATTAATAATTAAATAAATAAGCTAGCACTACATTAAGGGTTAATTAATATAGGCTAATACTATATTAAGAAGATGGTTGAACATGAAATGCAATAAAAAAATAATGTCAGGTTAAATTTTTTAGGTTAAGTCATTTTCTTTGGTGAATAAGTCAAATTGTTTTATTTTTATTTATTAATTATAATGATCTTTATTAGATTAATTTTACTCTAAATATTATTAGTTTACAACTTTATTATTAATACTCAATACCTAGCTAGGTATTTATATCTTAACCATAGAGTTGGAAATCAACCTTCCTTTTATTTTTTCATGCACCTAAAATTGTTATTATTATCAACTTTTTGAAACAGAAACTGTCCAATAATTGTGATTCACCTAATATTTGATTGTTATCAGGTTGTGATTTTGATGAAAAGTTTCAATCAAGCTCGAGCTAAGTGTGTTCGGGCTTGGCTTAGCTCGATTAGAACCCCAACCTATATAACAAATAATTGGTTTTTTAAACAATCATCTTGAAAAGTAATGAACATTTTTTCTTTGCCAAAAAAAAAAATTAACAACATTTTCATTAGAGTACAAATCTTTTGATATAAAGTATGTATTTATTTTAATAGAAAATTTTTTTTAAGTGTTCGTTGAGGGGGTAGGTTAGGCCGATTATAGGTTCATAGGCCTTCCTTGGTAGACAAAGCTGTGAAGAAAGAGGTTTGGGTAAGATATTGCTAAATCCAAAACAATCTAAACATGTAAGTGAAGTTCGTACCCGACTCCCATAGGTAGGCAGGTAACACACGTTTACCCATTTGGCATGTGTATGTGCACGCATGCACGCACACACACACACACACACACACCCAAACTTCATTTTTCTATATATTTTATGTATGTTTTAAAATAATATGTATGTCTACAAATAATTAATAAATAAAAATTTATAAAATCAAGTAACATAGAAAAATTTACACTAAATTATAACTTTATTTTGAGATAAAATTAAAATTTTTAGAAATAAATATACTAATTTATGAGGTGTAGGATGTAGTAGAATTAGTTAAACCTCATAACCTTCCTAAAGCTTTGTGGGTAGAGTCGAGCTAGAGTGGCCTGGTTTAGGAAGGGTAAGGGCAATAGAGTAATTCTATCATCCCTATTGGTAGGGGCCAAGCTCAGCCAATTATACTTAACCTTATATTTGATTTATCTTATGTCAAAGCCAACCATTTGAATGTCTTGATGTAGCTATATTTCTTTTCTTAATAAGTTGTTGTAAAGTATGACGGGTAACTTGCCGATTTCTTAAAACTTAGAGGGCACACGAGACAAAATTGGCAATTCGGGGAAGTGGCAGTCAGGTCTGTGTCCCTTAGCGGTAGCTACACTAGAGGGCCAAGATTATGTTCCTGGAACTAATACTTAAAATACTCATACTCATCTTTTTATTTTTCTTATTTTTCCCATACATGTTTTAGTAGCTTGATACTCCACAATAAATCTGTTTTCTTTGCATTTCAGGTAAAATTAGTTAAACTCATAACAAGCTTTGTGGGTAAAATCAGTTTGGGTGGCAGGGTTTGGGTAGAGTAGGGGTAGTAGAGTTATTTTTGTCATCTTAATTGGTAAAGGCAAGTTAGGCCAATTATACTTAGTCTTATATCTGATTTAGCCTATATCAAAACCTACCATTTGAACACCTCGATGTAGTTATGTTTCTCCTTTTAATAAGTTGTTGTAAAATATGTGGGCCAACTTGCATGTTTCTCAAAACCTATAGGTATATGAGATAGAATTGACAGTTTGGGGAGTGTAGCCAAGGTCGGTGTCTTCTGGCAATGCAAGGGAACTGGGACTATGTTCGTAGAACTAATACGTAAAATACGTATAGTCATTTTTTATTTTTCTTATTTTTCTCTTATGTGTTTTAATAGCTTAACACACCATAGTAAATCTATTTTTTTTTCTGATGTATATATTCTTCTCACTCTCCAATCCAAAATTTTGTAAACAGTATATAAAAATAAAATTTTGTATCACATCATGCTAATGTCTAAAGTATACTCAAGGATTTGTTAATTGTTAAAATTTTTTTATAATGTCTTACATAATTATCTTAATCTAGATATTCTATAATTCACTATCTAATCTATGTTGTATTACTACTATGAATTATATAAAAATTAAAATAATATGCAGTATTAGTAGAAAATTGTATTCATTTTGAATATGATTTCTTACTAATTTATCTTATAACATATGATTATTATTTGTATAATCATGTATTTTTATTTAAATTATTGTGTATACTATCAAGGCACATTTTACTACCACTTTATTTTACTTGTAATGCGTTCGTATTGGTAAATAACATTTTTACCTATTATTTTATTTAAAATTTTCATTGCATTATTTTTTAGTTCTAATATTCTTTTTGTCCTTATGGCAATATCAATTATTTAATTTTTTTTTGTATCTTATTTTAAATTCAATTATATTTTTCTGTAATTTAATCCTAAGGTAACGTCTGGTATTAAAGCTAGTTCTGTGTAATAAAGAACATCTTACAATCATGCGCTAAGTTCGGGTGTGAGTTGTGCCTCATTCACCTTTGTGAAGAACAGTAACACCATAAATATATTTCTCCAAGGTAATTAACATAAGTCAAATGGTGTTCACATATTCAATTATCTTTATGTATTATAGATCATAAGTAAGCTAATTAGTTAAGACTCACTTTTAGCACGTAAATCTAGAACACTTTTTATTCCGATGAAGTTTTAGCCTTGTCGCTAATTACGAGCTTGCTAGCTAAATTAAGCTAATTGCATCTTAATCATAAGACTGAAAAGAGATGGAGAGGTGGCTCGACACAGGCCCCCTGCGGCTCCAGCCCCCATGGACCAAGGCGAGGCTATTTTGCATGCCTGTCTCAGACGTAAACAGTTGGAAGCATTTAGGTGGTGGTGGAGGTGTCGGTGAACTCCAAGACCAAAATGACAACTCTATGTTGCATGTAGCTGTTGCTGATAAACAATTTTACGTAGCGTTTGAATTCTCAAAAAGCAGAAATGAAGAAAACTCCTATTCTTTTCCGGTGAGTTATATGAACAATTTTAGAGAGGTGCATGTATCTATTCTACTTCTAATTGAAATATGAGACGACTATTGTACTTTCAAATTAAAGTATCTCTATTTGCCAGAGCCAGCTTGGGAAACTAGTTGGACACACTCTTTCCCCGACACAGTTGGGTTCAAGTCTCCCTGCCCCCTTTCCTCTCTAGTCTAGCGCACGCACCAAAGACACGCCATTGCCTAAGCACGAGGTCGAAGCCATAAGGTAACAGCGAAAAAGGATCCACAAAAGCCGGGTAAAGCCACAGTTGAACAACTGGCTGGAGAAGCAACAAAAGTGCATTGATGGTGGTCGCTTCGTTGATTACCACCATGGCCTGAACCCGCTATGAGGAGTTCACAGCGGTCGTCTGTCCTAAACACAATTGGTTTAATGGCCTCCATGAGCATAATTCTACTGCTCATCAGTGGTCTGCGAATAAGCAGAAGGTTTTGCATGTGGCTTTTGATGGTGAACCTGTGGATTGCAATAACAGCTATGGCCATTGGCCAGGACCTATTTGATGTCCATAACAGTTGCAACTCCTTAAGGTTTGTGCGATACCTATGCTTGTTTGGATAGGCATGATGGGATTGCTTCTTATAGGGCATAAATTCAGGCTAATTAATAGGGAACTGACTTCCGACTAACTTCCAACGGAAGTCGAGCAAAGGAATATGCCCATCAAACTCGACGACATCAACAAAGGACAGCTTAAGGGGATCTACAAGTAAGAGAAGGATGCTCTTTGAAACATAAAAATATGAACTGAAATTTTCAACGATTATGTACAACAGTTAATTGCAACAGCAAGAAACATGGGGCATTATAGTGTAGCTATTGACAAGATTATTAACCTAAACTACAGCACTTGCATGATAAGTTGATCCATGAGGGTTGAACTGACGGGTAAAATTGGAACTTTACAATGAATGAGTAACAATTATAAGAATGTTTCTTCTCAATCAAAATCATCAACAGCAAGCCAATCACTTGACTCACCTTCTGAATCCTTATCACGAGAACTTGACTGGCTGGGTCGCTTTGAGGCATCTCGAGTTTCAGAACCTTCATTCAGCTGAACCCAATCATTTGATCCTGTGGGCGAAGTACCTTTCCCCTGCTGTGCCGACTTATGTTTAGATGATTGATTAGGAAGATCGTTGTTGTCCTCATCTTCGAGATCACTAAATGAAACATCCACATCCACCTCACCCGCAGTTTTTCCCTCTATGTGTGGAGAAGTTTCACTAGGAACATCTGCCTCTTCTAACCACTGCTCATTTTCCTCTCCACTTTCCATCTCTAACCTTTTTGATCGGTTTGTAATGGCACCGATTTCCTCCTCCTTTGCCATCATGTCCTCTCCATGTCTCTCACGGATTCCACCAAGCTCATCCGATACATTTAGAGAACTGCCATATTCTTCTTGTGGATTTTTGTTGCTTCGCAGCTTCTGCAAAAGCAGGTCTCTTATTTCAACAACCTGCAAAAACATAAAGGCTACTGACAATAACACTTTGGAATAAGAAAGTCAAAAAGTTGTTTCAATATCTTATGAATAAATTTGACCAGAAGTGAACTAAATAAATGTATAACATAAGGGAGTAAGCAACTGGAAAAACCTGATTCTACCCTTATTCAAATGTTGAGTGATTCTACCACCTATACTAATATAACTAGAGCCGAACAAATAATAAATAAGAACTTTCACCTTCTCTAGCAGATATGTTCAGAAAACGCATATAGAAGCTGAAACATCAAGTTCCCCTAACCCACAATTCAAAATCTCTGAAAGAAGTAGAACACTCCCAACAGAATCTAAATTCTAGCCTTAATGCCCCCTTACATATTTCAAGCAAATCCATCAACATCAGCAGCTGTGAACAGAGATTTCTGTGAAGAATACTTCCCTTCTCCTTACACACCTCCCAAGGACAGGTTGTATCTAATCTATAATCCAAACAGATGATGTGCAAGAAGTCTAATGAATTTTAGAAGATAAGTATAGGAGAAAGCCTCTGAAGTAAATACAAAAGTGAGTTGATAAAGACGTGCTATCATGCAGAAAAGCAAGCAGTAAAATGTGCAAATTACATGTTAAAATATGTGTTTTCACTTTGGCTTTAATCCCAACCTCACATTTTCCAAAACAAATTTACAATTTAAGATGCCCCTTTGGTGAAATCCCAAAGGTCAAATCTCGGAATCCATAGTTCAAGCCCTTCTTTCAAATCACTGGGAGGGATGGGATGGTTTTATCTGAAGGAGGATGTTATGAATGAATACTTTCATGTTGTAGCCCAACACTGTGTTTTACCTCAGATACCAGTACCAACAAGTAAGAAACTATTGAAATACAAGAGAAGTATGGTCATATCAGAAGTAACTTTTAAATTATATCACTGGTAGTCATCTAAACCTTCATACACAATCCATATGGTTTAAGCCTTGTGCATAACATCCTCCAGACATTACAGCCTTATTTAATAAGTTTTGAGAAACTAAATAGCCAGCACATAAAAGGCTAGCCCAGCCACAAGCTCAAGAAAAGAATGAACAATGCCTCAAATGGCAGTAAGAAACCCACTGTCTCTCTTGAAAGACGTATTTGATCATATGTTTTCCTTTTCTCAACAATTACCTAATGCTACGATTCTAAAACTTGGAGTTTAGATTGATTTTTAGAAAGAATGTATCCAACAATGATGGAGAATTATCAGATGACAAGGTTATCAAACACTGCAGGACTAAATCACAAAATAAACTCTTGCCTCTGGAGTTGATAAAAGCCCAAAATCATCTTCGTTCAGTCTTGGCAGCAACAATATGAAGTATATCATCCAAAATCTTCCCTCCGCCATATCACTTTGAACTTTAGCTCTTAGAGCTGCAAAACTTGGGACTAAACCTTCAATTACTGATGCATGGTCTCTCTGAGCATCAGACATTTTGAAATCTGTAACATAAAAGGCAAACTTGAACACCAAATTTCATTTCAAAGAATAAATAGGATAGTATGAAGTTATCAAAATGAGCACAATCGTACAGTAAGATACCAAACTGAAAAGGGTGCTTGCTTTAAGCTTCCAAACCCTGAGCATGCATAGTAACAATTAGAGAATTTTTCATTCCCAGCACTAGGCATTCTAGTGTCAGCAACATCTCAAGGATATGACTTTCTACAGTTGTAAAAGGATAACTGTTTTGTTCAGGTAGGATAAGAAAGGATTAAAAATCTCAGACAATACACTTTGGAGGCAAAATGTATTGTGCTTCTAAAAGGAAAAAGAACACAATAAGAAAATTTGTTAATGGATAGATTAAAACTCAAGCTGTCCAACAATTATATGAGCAAGCGGTTCAGTAGGGGCACCTCAATCCATAAGCTGTTGCTTGCTCAAGCCCTAAACGATATGTATCTATTCCAATCTTACTCAATAAAGCGATGATATCTAGGGAAATGCTTTGCAGTAACCAATGCACAGTTATTCTATCAAGTGCAGGAAAAATCCTCAGCTTTAGGCATACTTATACAAAAAGGTATTTCCTAAGATCTTAAAACAAACACCTCCTCGCTTGTAATTTAGAACATCTTAACAGAAATTGTTCTACATGGGATCATGCACCAAAAGCGCACATGGTTAACCTAAATGCCTCACATGAATTTATTAACCCTCATAAGCCAACAAACAACAACAACAACAACAAAAATAATAATAACAATTTGGCATTAGCATATTGATGGGAAACAGTGTCATTAACAAGCTTCATTAACACATAGAGATAGTCTATGCTTAGAATTATGACTCAAAATGCACTCATAATCCTCAGCAGCACAAGTTTCACAGCAGGATTTTGCTTCCTTACATTAAACTCTAGCTCCAATTATCCTCACCACTCACCAGCAGGTAAATCAACAAAAGAAATTCTGTAATGTCATCTGAAAATATTGCTAGCATCAAGTCAATACAGCTCATAATTTTTTACATTAAATGACATAAAGTGGGGAAAAACATGCCAAAGACAATGCAAGCTAAAAAACACAAACACTTCAACACGCTAATGACGGTAATTACCATTTTCTATCGACATAGGAAAATCAGTCCAACACTCTGGCCGCATAGAGATTTGTTTAACAAAATCCACAATATCATCCGCCGTTCCGGGGACTCCATCATATTCCTCGGCATCATCATACTCATCCTCCTCACCACCTCGACCCTCAAACTGCCACAAACCGGAGGCGAATCTAGAAATTTCGGACACAGCTTTGTTGCTTGAAAGCACAGAAAGCCCACTTTTGAAGCTGCCCCCGATCTCCGCCAGATCGCTTCGGATCCCGAAGAGCGCGTCGGACGGCTGGCGATCGTAGTCAGACGGCTGTGCTGGAGACGGAGATGGCGGTGGGGCAAGAAAGGAGGCGACTCCTCGCAATTGGCGGCTGATTGTCTGGCCGATCTCCGACAAATCGTCCTTCAAACCTGCGTTCCGAGACGACGGCGATGGCGAATCGGGAGCGTCGGTTTGAAGCGATTTCAAGAGCCAGGACATGATTTTTCTCCTAAAGTTGTTTCTTGTTTCCTCTCTAATTGTAAGGTGGAAAGTGATAGGAGAGAGCTGAGAATTGTTCGGCCAGTGATAAAATCATCTACCGTTGCAGTCGTCGAATTTGGTTGTAGTTTTTCTAATCCAGTTTCGATTGCTTTAGGGAGTGTTAGCTTAGCTTCCAGTTTTGAGCATCACCTTTGTTTCTTTTCTATTTTTCTGTTTTTCGGAGTTTTTATATAAAAAATAATGAAATGGTATTTGAAAGTGAATTTGGTCTCGACACGTCAGCGCTTATTCTGAACAGGCTAAAATCGAGAATTTGACCCTTGGACTACGAGAAGTATGTCCTTTTTACCTCTATTGGTAGTCTGTTCTTAGATGATCTCTGAAATTTCAAATTTATCAGTGACTGGCTCTTAGGTGATAAAATTGAACATTTAACTAGACCTTTTCAAACCATTTGCAATGTTGCGTTAGCTACTGCTCATTTGGGCCATCCATGGAGGCTTCCTTTGCTCACCAACGGCTGGGTTTTATTCAATTCACCATGGGCAACAATAGTTGCATAATAATTAAGACTAGCCATCTCAAAACAAATAAAGTTATCGGAGCTAGATCAATTAGGATATATATTTCAATTCTCTAACTGAAAACCAATATTGCAATCCGAACATGATTTATGTGATTTATGTGACGGTTGCTTAATGGCACTTAGTAAATCAAAGAGGTCACATATTGAGGAGTTGTGACAATCCTCTTGCAATGTTGGCGCAGTTGTGCACAATATACCTGATGGAATTTGATCATTGGTTGGAGTTGTAGATGTCTTAACTTTCAGCTATTAGGCCAAGTGTTGCGGACATTATTTAACTTCTAATTTTGCCACAAAACTTTTCTTTTTATATAGACCAGTTAATTTTATCTTATCATTTATCAATAAACCCACTGTGCTTTTTCAACGATAAATCCACAATGCTTTCAAACTATAAATTTGGTTGATTATGTTAATCATATATCTAGTTGCGGGTGGTAAATTAAATGACCCAAAACATCAGAAAGTGGAAGCAAAAAAGCAGGTACAGCAATAAGAAAGTGTTAAATTTTAAGAATTAAGTAAATAAAAATTATATATATATAAGCTGGAGCACAAGAATACTATGGCATCCAAAGTAAAGAAAAAAAAAATTATATCACTTAGGAGTGGCAAGGTCCATAAAAATCCACAAATACATCGACATTTTTGCTGAATAAAAAGATCATTTTTTTTCAAGGTAGCTTGACAGAAGTTTTGTTTGATAAATATTGTGAAAGAAGTATATGTTTTAGTATATACGGTACAGTAGAATTGGCCCCAACTTCAATCCACTTCTATTTTGTTAACATATCTGTCAATTTCAATTATAAATAATTTTTTTCTTTTTTATCATTTTTTTTTGTGTATCATTGTCTTCACCAGCCTAACACAGCTGCCATCAAAGATACAACCTGGGCATTAGCCTATATTCAACTCCTCTCCCTAATGAAGGAAAATTAACGCTCTCTTCATTTCACAAAAATTGACATTTTATTTTTATTTTGTAAAATTTGATTCAAATATATTAATATTAATTTATATTATAAAAAATTATTAAAAATTATATTTATAAATTAGAATTTTTAAAATATTATTTTTATATAAAAAATTATATTTTTATAAAAAAAAAAAATAAAATAAAAAATATATATATATTAACTGTTATGAATGGTAAATAAAACAAACTTCCTGAGTCAGAAAGTATGTAATTCATTCACAGATTTCAAAAAACAAATAATTTTGGAGCCAAGTTTGATGGGGGAGCAATCAGGAAGGGAATTTTGAGTTAATGATCGTCCAAGTCTATCGTACTAAAGTTGACTTACATTATCTTCAACTAATTAAGGCCTAAATATATAAATAGCCCTCGAACTTGATTAATTCATGCGAGTTAGTCCAAAACTCAATACTCAGTTAAAATTAGCCCCTAAACTTTACAAAAATTAACAAGTTAGTCCATTGTATGCTGTTATTGGCTGACATGACTGTGGGATGCTAGTGAGGTGGCTATGGGTTGGCCCATGAACATGACATGGCTGTGGCGTTTGAGTCAGTTTGACTTCTGCCTTTGGAACACAAATCAAAAATAGAAGAGGAGTAGAAATAGCCTCAATTTTTTGCATTCTCAACCTACCAGCTAGTTGCTAGCAGTAATCGTTGTTCTTCAATCCTCAACTCTCTTCTATACAATCCAAAACAATAAAAGCTTTTATTTTTAGGGCTGAGGTAGCAAACTTGATTTTGGCTTTAGTGCCGGACGGCGACTTGCATTTGGGTTTTAATGCCAACCGTATCAATGCCCTATACTCAAGCACTTACTTCAATTGTTGTTTGATGTCAACATCTGATCTTTATTTTGAATCACTGATTAAAATGAACTGGATTTTGCAAGAATTGATATCTACGGATGCAATATCCCATTGTCGTCGTGGCCTCTTTAATCCCTTCATGTACCAAGCCTAGAAAACTCATGTCGCGGAACCTAAAACCGCCATTCGACCAATATCTTTTGGGCTGAGCATTTCAACGCATAGTTTTGTGAACATGAATGAACTAGGCATGACTATTTTGGTCAGTCAGGTGAATGTCGGAGTCAATAGCAAAGGAATACCATGCCCGTTATGGTTAGTAGCAGAGGAATACCCAGGCGAATTGGCCATGGAAAACCTAAGTGAATAGACAATGAGTTGCGATGATTGAGAAGCACGACTTGTAAGATTGGGTTTCTAAAAAATTGCTTCGAGGAATCAATGTTAAGGTTGCAGCCGTCTATGGCAACGGGGGGAAGTTTGAAATAAACAAGAGAAAGCAATGGCTGCAGGAAGAGGAGGTAGGTCTACATATTTTGTAGCTTTTGTTCACAGCCACCACACTAGTGGCCCACCGCCACATCAAGTTTGTGGGCCATTTGTTAACACCACATCAGTAGCCCACAACTACATCAGCTAATAACAACATACAATGGACAAACTAGCTAACCTTTGCAAAGTTTAGGGGCTGTTTTGTATATTTAGACCTCTGATAATTAAAGTTCGGTGCAGTTGTTGGCAATGTGACAATAACCAACACGTTATAATTGCTTGCAAAACAAGTAACAATTCAATAACTTCGACAAGTACCTTTAGCGTCTATTGTCCCATATGCCCTCGCCTTTTTCCTTTCTCATATAAAGTCCTTTTAGAAGTCTCACGTGACAAAGTAGCATCCACGGCAATACTGAGTTACGGTCCCAATTCACATAAAACGTTTTAAAGTTGGGTGCATGACATGAAAGCGAGAGAATAGAAAAATGTCATTTTTTAAGTAAAAATTATTAAAAAAATAAATGTAGAGCGGCAGTTAATAATGAAAATGAGAGTGCAAGAATAGAAGTGACGGCTCAAAATAGAAAAAATATGGAACTTAAAAATTACTCATATTTAACTTGAGGAGAATGATTTGACATAAAATTAAAAAAATAAGAATAAAATTGCATGTTATTTTCATTTTTAACCTTAAAATTTTTACATGTAAATTATGAAACATAAAAAAATTGAATATTTAAATGATAATTTTAAAAATAGTATAATAAAGTAATTTATTAAATATAAAAATAATATAAAATTTGAGATGACTCAAAATAAAAAAATAGTTTAAAGAATATAAGACGAAAAAAACTATTATTACTATTATTTTTTCAGCCATAGCATTCGCCGAATAAGTCAAAATTAATGTTTTCGAGGTGCTACCAGACGTCAGAGTGATACTATATTGAAAAGAAATTGCTTTGAAATCGTTTTAATCCCTCCAATTCTCTGGTTATTTTTTTGTACTTCCACCGCCAGATTGCATACGAGATTTGTTGATCATAAAAAATATAAAGTGTGTAAAATTGTGTACACTTTTTTCTGTCTAGCCCCCACGCAACATCACAAAATAAATCGTCACTTTTCAAACTTTTGTGATTCATTTAAAAATTTTATCAAAGTTAGAAATCATTTTGGAGCTTTTAGAAAAACTAAGGACTAAATAATTTTTGAAAATATAGGGACTATAATATAATTTTAAAGTTAATATTAAAATGAGGATAATTTTATAACTTACCTACACAAATTTTATCAAATACAAAAATATTGCAATATTTATAGGATTGCCGAAGATAGTAACTCTAGCATATATTTTAGAGCGTATGGAGTATCTAAGATTTTTTTTTTTAAAAATGGATCAACAATTGAGGTTGGCTACTCAATTATAATAGTAAAAAGTATAGTTTCTATGTTGTCATTTTAATTTGAATCTTTAGGATGAGAATTAATTAACTAACTGGTTTCTGTGAACACTATTACCAAATTGATTTAGAGCAAAATTAGCTCTATTCTCAACTATGTCATGCATTTTCTAGGTGTTGAGTTCCTGTCAATTTTAGAAAATGAATTGGAAAATATGAATCATTCAGATTTGAAGAGTTATAAGAGTATCAAACATGTATACTTATCTTTTATTCCGACTTCACCCATTTCAAATAGAATGCTACAGATAACGACTCATTTCTTTCAATAACATTTTACTTTAGTGGTATTTTTGCTACACATCCGCTAGTTCAAGCTTAGATCGGCAACAAGAGGAATATTTCGGGGATAGACAGCCCAATTTAGCCCTTTAACCATTGTCCTAGACACTAGCTTTATGCCATATAAGCTACCAAATCAGACTTTCGTCAACAACTGATGAAAGTGTACAGATAAAGGTTCAAACTTGCAACAAATGTGGTAGTTTAATGTTGCTTATGCTACGTTCTTTAGTTAAGGTGCATATTTGCATAAAGGATATGGTTCGTACGTAGATGATGCAATTTAGCTGAATTAATTTTATCACAGCAAAAATAAAATGAAAACTAAATAAAAAAAAGGAAGGGAATCAGATGGTGGTGGGTCATCATCGGCAACATCATGATCATGAAAATGTGAATGAGAAACTCATATATCATGTTTAAGGTTGAAAGCTACTTTCTCCGTTATAAGTTTTTTGTGGCATTCAATATTTAATAATTAATTTATTATTTTTTTATTTATAATATTTTAATATATAAATAAAAAATATTTATATATAAATGATAATAAATTAAAGACTTATAGTTTTTAAATATATTTTTTTAAATTTTTATAAAAACTAATAATATGAATAAATTTAAGTTAAATGTTTTAAACAATGTGTGGCGGATGTAGTATTTCATAAAAGAAATGTAACAAACACAATCCGATTCTATTCCTTTCCCGGCTTCCACCCCACCTGACATTATTACCAAAAACTCATTTATGTTTTTGTTTTGTACACAAAAATCACAACCAATTAAAGTACGTTATCCACACAATCACGGACTCAGTTGTTAAAATTTTAAAGTTATTATCTGAATATCTGGTATCACATATAACTATCTAAAAGAATGTGCATAAATTCGCTGTTAAAACCAAGTGGATCAAAATTCACTTTTTGTCACTGTATATACTAATATATACCCTCCCTGTAAAAACTGTTTCTTACCAAACAGGTCAATTTAACTCAAGCATGGCATTTTTCTATAAGAAAAATGATTAGTCTTCATTAAAAAAAAAAAAATTAATAATGAACACATCTAATATCGTTCATAAAAATGGATGCCAAACTATAGACATGTAGATGAAGATTATCCTCATGTGCATTAATGTTGCACCAATGAACTCATATAACAATCAACTAGACAAACATAACAAATTCAAGAAATGTGAAAGTGAAGGGTAAAAAAATTTAAAAAATTTGAACTAACAAGATCAGAAAACTACCGTCAACAGCTTCAGCAACAAGTAACAGAAAGATCAATGTTCCCCTGAAAGGCATTATTACCTATTCCATACTATCCGCTTCTAGTTATTACAAGACAGAATATCAACCTAGCAAGCAACTACCTAACATTTGAGCCACATTCTCTAGAATCTTCAATTGTTGTTGCGCCCCTTTGGTTATATATAGAGTGGTTTCTTGTTCCTAAAGCATCTACATTATACCTGCATAAGGGTTATGTGTTGAGACAGGTATACCTGAGCCGAAAGGGTGCCCAATGGCTCCATAAGAACCGCCAAATTGTGTTAGTGGCTGTTGCTGCTGCTGCTGCTGCAAGCCCATCACCATCATTTGTTGCTGCTGCAACATCAAAGCTTGCTGTTGATTGCTCACTGCTGCCATTTGCATCAAATGCGGGGCACCAATCATGTTGGTCGTGTGGAAGGGGTCATGTGCCGGTTGTTGCATCACACCATCCCCGTGCACTGGGACTGGCTCCCAGTGATTATGGTTTGAATTTTGTTGGTAGTTTCTTTTGGTTGCATCATCATATAAGCTATCTAGAGTCAACTTGTCAAGTCCTCCCGCCTTGTGACATGGAACAGTGAAAAAGGGATGAGAAGAAATCATTCAGACCACGAAATGGAAATGTGCAGGGGGATGAAAAAGAATGAAGCAAAAGTACCAATTTGTTAGCAGCAACAGAGACCGAAGTGTTGTCATTCAGGCTAGGATTATGGATAAGAGCTAATTCCCAGCCTATTGTTCCATTTGCTTGTACTGGAGCAGCCGAGCCTGGTTGCTCACCTGGAATGGTGAAGATGAAACTCCTCTTCATTTTCTCAACATTTAGGAACTTAACCTTCGTACGACAGACGATACAATCTTCTAGCCTAAAAATGTTGACAGGAAGTTACCAATGGGAATAATGGCCAGAGCGAAGGCATTCTTTTCATCTACTTCAGAAACAACGGGAACAGGATCATCCAAAGCCTACAACCAAGAAAAAAGAGGGAAAATATATTTTTTTGAAAAACAATGTAGAAGATTGAAGTTAACTGCTCATTTATAAAAAAAAAAATAACATAGCTAATGAAACAATGAACACAAAATGAAAAGTTACCAACAAGTCAGGCAGATCAACAAGTGGCTCTTTTGTTTTTAAGGGTTCTGGTTGAGGAGGTGATGGAGGACACTCAGTGTTTTTATTGTATTCAATGGCCAACACTTCCTTGGGTGCAGAGATTTTACCGTCTGAAACCTGTTTGTTGAAAAATAAAGCAGTAGATGGTTATAAGTTGGAAATTTTTATAATATTGAGGATACTGTTCCAATTTTTTTGTTGAACAAAGTCATGGAAGGAGAGCACTTCCATACCTGCTCAGTACACATCCTTAAAGATCGTGGAGTTTCATGTACATATTCTTCCATGGCTTGCAGGAAAGATGCAGGCAGCTTCAAATAAAATACAAAAGAACATGCAAAATGTTAATGGGGTGTTTCAAGCAAAGTACTTCTTCAAATGCTTATTTGATCTATAAAATTAACCTGCTCTATCTTGATAAACCTTTCTCCACGGTTAATATCAAGATTCTTGCACATCTCGTAGAATTCAGAGAGTCTCTCTGCCTGGATGAACATATGGTGTGTTAAACTCTCAATCTAGGATCAGGAAATGGCTTAAAGAAGGAAATATATTTACTCACCTGTTGTCTAGCTCTCTTGTATATGTCCAAGGCTCTGGAAGCTTCAGAATGTTGCATTTCAAAGAACTGATCCAGCAGCAGATTATCAGTATTGTGTTTGCTTAGTTGAATACTGAATTCTGTATTTTCAAATGAAATCTCATAATCTACCTTGCCAACTAGGTTTGTTGCACCATCACTTATAGCTTGGTAGATTTTTGCACTTTCAGAAGCCATCTGTTGTTTGGATGAGAAAAAGTTAAAACACAAAAGCAAGGGTCCTCACTCGACCAACAGATTTGACATGACTAGAAAACATGGTAACAAGTTACTCACCATTGAAAGTGCAGAATGTATGACAGAATTATGAACTGATGCTCCATGAGGCTGTGCAGAGATTCAATCAATTTTTTTAAACAATAAAACAGCTGAAGTACTCAAGTTGTTCGTTGAACAAATACTGATGAAGCAATGTTGAAGCCATCATCACCTGGCAACTCAAAATACGAAAGAGAAGTTGCTGCAAAGCTGGCAACTGCTCAAGCAAGCCCCCGCTACCCAAATCCTTCATCCTCTGCATGCAAATTTAGATCAAGAAATTCATGATTCAGTTTAACCATAATACTGTAACTTGTAGATTTTGATTCAGAAATTCATGATCCAACAGAGTTCATATCATAGTAGCTTCTTACAGAGCGCTGTGACTGGATATCATACTTTAGAACACGAAAACATTCCAATCTCTCCTCCAAGAACAAGGCATAGTTGCGGACCCATGTAGAATAATCCCATGCTGCAAAATACATCCACTATAGAAAAATTTGCAAGTGGAGGAACTCGGTGTCTCCTAAAATGAACACGATGCACCGAGAATACAAAACGTACCACTTTGGCTAGAGTCATCCTTGAAATAAGTCATGTTAAGCATATGAATTTTTCTTCTACCATAATTCAAGAGTTCTTCATGAAACGTAGGATCCACTTCTCTTAGAGTGCGATGAATGACTATCAATGTTTTCAAAGCAACCTAAATGTCAATTAAGAGTTAACCTGTTAAATTCTCAGAAGAATTTAGAACCAGATGAAAAAATATATATATGAACATATAGAAAGAGATGAAAATTTTATAAATGTCCAGTAATTTCTCAGTGAACATGAAAAGAAGGAGTGTTCTGTGTTAAAATCTCATCATAACAACCGGCATCTCAAAGAATCTCAACATAATAAATCAACCTTAACATTAGCATACCGCCCAATTATGTGTCCTTGATAAACGTCTGGTAAGAGCATGGATGCAATAGGCAACGTCAGCTCGGGGTCTTGCAGCAGAAATGTAGGCAAAGATAGCTGCAATTTGGAACACAAACATAAACAGAAGTTCCATCTAGTTTCTCTGTTGGTCTCCAAAAAAGGTGAGAACTTGTGGAACATACAGTTGGATCAACAAAAAACTAGAGGGGTGCACATTGAAGCCATATCAGCAAACAGATAAGAGATCATGCTGAAAACGTACCGCGAACGTGTCTTTCTTTAGCAGGGCGTTCGTAATGATTAGTAGCCTTCACTATAGCAATATCTAATTCCTACAGAACTCAAAACATATTATTAAGAGGGTTTGGTCAGAATCAGATATGCATTCTTTTCAAAGAAAACAGACCAATTGAGAGGCCATATTACCTTATAATCGCTACTGACTTTAGCTAGAGAAACGGCAGTTGTGTCCTTGATGGCCCCAAGAGCTTTCCTTAGGCTCTTTTGTTTACCTCCACGGGACATTCTCTCATCCATCAATCACTCAAATCTTACAAAGGCACCAAACAAGAACAAATTTTTATTAATGTCAGGTAAAAAAACCAACCTTAAACTACAATAGAAAAGAACAACAAAAAAAGGTGAAAATAAAGTCGCATTTGGGAAAACCTAGGAATGAAAAATGGAGATTTCAGAGTTTCCTTAAGTTGGGTTTGGGACGTCAGTTTTGAAGAGAAAGGTTTGATGCAAAACATACATGTGGTCAAGTCTATGTTTTGTCTCGTGTCCTTGGTTCTCTGTCCGATTTCGAAAGATAAGAAATACAGAAGTGTAAGTAGTTGTAGTGTAAAAGAATCAGCCTTTGATTAGCTGCACCGCTTCTTTCTCCATTCCTTAGAGTTTGACGCCTTGTTCATGGCTGTCTTTCCCCGCTCTACTTCTTTTCCGCCGAATTATTTGCATTTTTAATTTACCTATTCTTTTTTTTTTTAAACCTTTCCCTTGCCATTTTGTTTGGGTAAATTGCACCCGCTACCCCCAACCTTTAATTTTTATCTCATTTCTAACCCTAACCTTCACTTTGTTCATAACGTATCCCTAACCTCAATAAAACGTTTCATTTTGACCCATTTTTAGAAGAAAATCCTTATCTTGGATGGAAAAAGCTACGTCAGCAGATTACTATAGAAGAAAATGTTTGTTTTAAACCTGTAAAAATCCAATTTGCAAAAAAAAACCTTAAACCTTTTAAATCTAACAAAAAACCTTAAAACTTTCTCCGGCCAACTCTCTCCTCCCTCTCCGGCAACCCCATCTCAGCTGCTTCCCTTTCCAGCAAACGCCCTCCTACTTCTCATCCCTATCTGGCTTCTTCTCCACTTTGAGTTTGGTTAACTAGCTTCCTTATAGCAAATTGACCCTTCCTCTTGCAACGAAATCAAGTTCAGTCTTCAGCCGCATCTCTCGGTCCTCGTGCACTTGTCGCCAAATCGTCATCACCTACTTGCCACTGAATCGCCTTCGCTCACTGACACCGAATCGAGAGGAAGCCGAATCGGGTTGCTCTCTCTCACTTCCCTCTCGCGAATCGGGCGAACTTGAATGAATTGCAATGAATCACGACGAAATCGGGTGAGTGAGAGGAACCATGAATCGCGATAGAATCAGATGAAATTGGACCGGATCGCAAGCAGGGATGGGGGAGAGGAAGCGGAGATGGGTAAGTGGATGAGTGAGCGACGGCGAGGATGGTAAGTGGCAGTGGGTAAGGGAGGCAGACAAAGAAGAGAGCTGGCGGGAGATGGGAGGACAAGGTGGAAAGGGAGGCTGGAGATAGGGGCACTGGAGATGGATGAGAGGTAGGAGAGGTTAACATGATTTTTTGTCAGATTTAAAAGCTTTAAGGCTTTTTTGGCAAAGGGGATTTTTATAGGGATAAAAAAAAAATATTTTCTCTACAATAATCTGCTGACATGGCCTTTTCTGTTCGAGATAATGATTTCCATCCAAAAATGAGCCAAAATAAAATGTTTTATTGAAGTTAGGGATACGTTACGAATAAAGTGAAGGTTAAGGTTAAAAGTGAGACAATAATTAAAGGTTGGGGGTAGTGGGTGCAATTTACCCCCACTTTGTTTTCTACCAAAAAAAATTAAAATTTATCGTTAAAAAAATAACATTCCAAAAACTGCTCATCAACATGAGTGGTGCAAAAAAAAATCTATATAAAAAATTAAAGCACAAGAGGTGCATGGTGCTTCGCCACGTGTATGTGTTGTGATGGTTTAATCAGCCTTTTGGGCCTTCTGTTTTGTTAGTTCGTGGAAAGTGGGTATTTTGTTTTTCCATGGTCGAGGGTTTGTTTGATCCATGACAGGGATGACAACGGGGCGGATCGGACGAGGATATCCCTTATCTGCCGTCTATGCTCGTGGTTTTTTTAGCACCTGTGGCTTTGTGGGTATCCTTAAGTGGGTGAAAAATCTCACCTACATCCACGACCCACGACTAATCTGTACCCGCGGCTAACCTGCTGTTTTAAACTGTGTGTTTTTAAAATTTCATAAAAATAAAATATGAAAAATATATACAAAGTTATTCTCCACATATAATACAATAAAATCATAAAATACACAAAATTATAACATACATACAAGAAAACATTCGATGAGAATTAGTATAAAATATTAGTTAAATGTAGGTGTTACATCTCATTATAATTAATAAGTAAGAAATTTACACTCACGGGTTTTGTGAGTAGGCGGAGCGAATTTACCCGTAATGAATACCCCATATCCACCACAACCTCCTATACCGGTCAGACAAGTATGATTTGCTACCTATATCCGCCCCGTCATGGCTATTTTTATCCGTTTTCCCACCTGTCATGAGCGGATATCTGCGGATTATAGATTTCACTCATCCACTTATCATCCCTAGCCCATGAAGGTACAATTGGTTTTCATTTATACCCTTTTTCTTTTTGTCAACTGCAATTCTATCCCCTTTTAGTAGTTCGTGTCTATGGTGTCTCTTTTTCTATTTCTTTCAACTGTGTCGGTTTGTTTATTTCAGTATCTTTTTTATAGAATTGGTATTTCGTTGTGGTTATCTGGTTGTATGCTTGGTTTCTTCGTTTCTGTGTGTTTATATGGGTGTGTTGAAAACTTTGGGAAGTGATGTTAAATTTTTTTTTAATGTGTTTATTGGGTTATTTCATATGAGGGTGCTCATTATTCCTTTTCAGTGATGTTTCGTCTCTCTATCGCTGAATTTGACAGATTGTTGCTCTATATCATCATACATATTTCACATGCTTTGTTACTTAATTGTCGTTGCTTTGTCTTACATAGACCTGAACTCATAACCTACATCTTCATTAGCCTCATAAACATACATACATACATACACACATACATACATACAAATATACATATATACGTACATAACTATGCATATAATAATAATAATAATAATAATTCCTCAATCCCTTAACGAGTTTCTATGAACAAAAGAAAACTGATCATTATAAACTGGAGCTTCCATGTTCCAATTATTTTCTAAGTAATTAATATATCTTATGTTGAATTCCATTTACACACATATCATTTTCATTTCTTATTTAGAATTAATTTCATTTGAAATTTAATGGTATATATATTGTCTAGCACTCACTAAATAATATTTTCAATGGTTAATTAAATTTTTATCATTTTTTCCTTCAGCCTAAAGAAAGAAAAAATAATTTAAAAATATTTTTTTTTTCATAAAAAATGTTCTACAAGATATTTTCTACAACCTGAAATGCATATATTATAGTACACCTGAGCCAAACCCGCAACAAAGCGCAGGCGGCTCTCTAGTAAATAAAATAAACATCTGATTCACATAAAATTTTATTTAAAACTTAGTTATATCATTATTATTTCCCTCTCAAAAGGCAAAGATATGGAGCATATGGAAGATGTTGTAGTAATACAGCCGGAAATTACAATTCATACAGCTCTCTTCAGCGCTAGATTAGTACATAAACCTGTTCACCATGGAATTCTACCTTCTCCAGCTCCTATAACATGAAAAGAGAATATTCACACACGATTTATGGACCGGGGAAGCCAGCCGTTGAAGTAGTATTGTCTTAAAATGTTTTCAGCAATCTGGGGAACCGGATTCTCAATCTTTTCCACCTACTGCTTGTCAACTGCGGATGTAAACCTAATATGTGCTCCGGCATGAAATCATGCCTTGTCAATATACCGACAACTGGACTTCCCTATCATAGAAACATTTTTCAGAAACATCAGTGCGCTGCAAGAAACCACTACCACTCGACAAACATTGAGAAACAACGATTATAAGCACAAGATGGTCAATATATCAGGACACAGAAATGCAAACGAAGAAAACATGCATAGGTAACCACATCACGTCGAATGAACAGAGAAAGATGTGTTACCCTTGGTATTGTAGGTACAACGAGTAGGTGCCTCAGTCCAACTCCACGGAATAGTGTGAGAGCTTTTGCTAGGGACATTGTCTCCACAACAGTGTAAGGTGAAGTATTAGTAAACGGATGCAAGTCGAGGAACATTTCCATCTCTTCCTCGCTCAGTTCTATGTCTTTGATTTTGTCATGATTGCCCGATCCCTTTTTTGCGAAGTCATCTGCCCCCAGATGCTGAAAAGCATCAATACCTGCCGCCACAGGTGTAGACAAGAAAGCTCTCCTCTTTAACAATACAAGAAGATGTGCACGCAGGATGAGGCCGTATAGAACAGGAGACGTAGAAAGCGGAGGCTCATCAATGACAGGAAACCCATTATGCTCCGTAGTTTTGAGAGTATGTACTACATTGCCAACCTTTTCAATTCCATGAAAGAGCTGAAGCGGACCAGAGACTACATCAGCAACTGTCAGTTGTCTCATGTAAGGTTCAGCATGATTTTCTAGGTAAGGGAAACCTTTTGCTTTCATGATCAGGTCATAAATATTTGCATTGAAGGCATCAGCTACTGTCTTTGAAACAAGGAGAACCAGCATTATCAATGGTAACAAAAGCAGATTATTGGTTAATTCTAGGAGAATAACACAAAGTGACACTGTCATCCTCATTGACCCACCAAGAAATGAAGCCGCACCAAGCACAGCATAGAGACCATGATTAAGACTTGAGTGTGGACCAACCAACATTCCAACAAATCGCCCGTATGTTGCTCCTGTAACTATAACTGGTGTGAAGAGACCTGCTGGAGCCACAATCCCATAGCTAAGAATACTTAGAAAGTAGCAGGTAAAGAAAAATATAAGCACTGATGAGTATCGGAACTCTCCATCAGTACCCCTACTGAAAAGATTTTTTATTGTGTCATCATTCGTGTTGAAAATGAGGCTGGCCAGATCATTATAATGACCAGGGGGGCATTGAAACTTCTTGTAGTTACCAGATCTTCCCATTGTTGGGCAGTCTTCAGATGCATCAGATGGACATGGTATACATGTAGCAACCCATGGCAATCCAAAAAGCAGACATGACGTAAAAGTGGAGATCAAGCACACCATAAAGATACTATAGGGCACGCCTTTCCTAACAATCAGAAAACAAGAACATAAGAAAATGAAAAAGGTTTCTGACACTAGAAAAACGAAATCATTCAGCAATCACCAAGCTGGATGCTTACTCATTGATTAGGTTGTAAAGCCTGAGAACCTTATTTAAAATAAAATTATATAAACTTCCCAATATCCCTCCTATAACTCCAAGGAGCAGCACTGGACCCACATCTTTCAGGTGATAAGAAATCCCATTAGAGTTGACATCAAACATTATCAAACCCCCTTTACCAAATAATCCACACTTGCCACTCAAGCAAACATCAATTAGAGCCCGGAGAACAATTGCAACTACGGCGGTTGTGAAGAAAGCTCTCCAAATAAGGGCACTTCTCCACCTGCAGGAAGAGGGCAGGAACATTGATAATACTTCACAGTATTTAGGAGAGCCATCAAATGGAAAGCACAAAGAACAACAAAGGTGAGACTCCACAAAAGAATTAGTGTATCAAGGGCATGATGACAAGGCCCTTGAACTTTTCATCCAAATACAAAAGAGTGCACATTTCAACTTTTCTTATTGGAACAATTACCTTAACAAACCTCCTGGATTTTAACTTTTCAACAGACTTTGAGATACCAATGCTAGATCTAAAAATCTGGATCTGCTCGTGACATTTTTTATTTTCACTGTACTCTCTATTTCTTTTCTGCTGTAGGTTTGGATATGTAGGCGAAATGTGAAATCCCAAATTTAGAGCTGAATATTAAGTAATGGAAACATCTTATTAAACTATAACTAATGATAGGAAAATGCAAAATTATAGGTTTGTTAGCTAAGATTAAATACCAAGATGCCAATTCTTCGAGGGCAAATAACAAACCACCAACTGGGGCTCGGAATGCAGCAGCAATTCCAGCAGCCGAACCACAAGTCACAAGATCTCGCCTGTCTCGATCATTCTTAAAGAAACATAGCCATTTCCATGTTAAACCATATCTCTTTGACCCACCTTGACCCAGCAATGATGCCACACATGCACCAATGTGCACTGTAGGCCCTGCCTTCCCAACAAAGAGAGAGGAAGACACTGCCGATATAGATCCTATAATCTTCAATCCACAAGAAAATGAGAAAACATAATTAAGACATTGAAATTTTATGCACACACAAGACACAAGTTATAATCCGGTAAAGAATCTGTAAGAACTAGTGATACGGTTAACCAATTGCCAGCTAAACCCGAACAAAAATGGGCACTTCAAAAAGAAAGAGAGATCAAATCACGAGTACCTTAACAAGCAAAGTTCTCAAAGAAAATATTCCCGGCAGTTCAACACCATTCAGGTACGCCTTCACTTCGGGAATACCCGAGCCAGCCGCAGCCGGAGAAACAAAAGCCGTAATGATGGACGCAAACAGGGCAAGGACCACATTTGTAATAGCGAACACAAGAAAAGCCATATTATATCTGTACCATGACAACAAATTGATTCAAGGAAGTGCCTTGAGATAAGTTTCAGCAAAAGCAAATCCGACCAATAAGGCAAAGAAAACTGAAGTGACCTGTGTTCCAGCATCAAGTTGGAAGTGACCACAAACTTGAAGCCGGCAATATTTTCGACGGCGAGGTTGTCGAAGAAGCCGATGAGGCTGACGACGACGCCGATCAAGAAACAAAGCAGCCACTTGGTGAATATGTACTGGAATATTTGAGGCCCCCCATGAGCCCTCCAGTCCTGCTTGAAGAACTCATTTTCCGCAATCCTTCAGGAAAGCTCAAAATCAAGAAACGAACTGAACAGAAACATAAAAAACGCAAAACCCATTAACAAAGTGGAGCTCTTTTTCAAGAAATAGACAATCTTACTCGTAGTCAAGACTCTCGATCGGGCAGACATTGGCGCCGACGATTGCGACCTGAGAGGTGGAGTTGGGGAGCAATCGCTGGCGGGACAGGAGAGGAGTGATGAGAGATTCGTTGTCCGGAGGCTGGAAGTGGTCGGCCTGCGGCGGCTCATCCTCCGACATGTGGGGCGGCTGCTGCGGTCAGCCGGCGTACATTAAAGGCGGAGAAGAGTTAAACAGGGTAGGAGCAATTTCAGTGAATAAGATGAAGTGTCATGGCGAGAGAGTGAAACTCCTGAAGTTGCAAGGAGACGACAAGGCAGATTTGTTATGTGGGCTCACGATCAGGAAACGATAAGCTGTTGCTCTGTCCAAGGAGCGCTCGGTGCTACTGCCCTGATCACCAGGCCAGGTGGGGTTTTTTTTTTTTTAAGCTTTCTAGTAACTGCTTGCACAAATAGAGATGGTAAAATCGGACCCGATCAGATGATCTGGCCCAATCTATCCAAGTCTAACCTGATCCGATTTGACTAAAAAAATCAACGACCTGAACCCGATTGTGCCCAACCCACCCTGAACCTGAACCCGATTAAAGGAAAACCAAAGAAAACCCTAACCCAAATAACCTAATCCCGAACCCGAAATGACTCAAGCCTGAATTGACCCGAACTCGAGACTAACCTGACCTGAACCCGAGATGACGTGATAACTAACCCCAACAATACCCGATTTTAATCCTCAGCCTAAACCTTAACTTTCCTATTTCATTATTTTCCATATTAACTCAGTCCTAAATATGGAGATTTCCATATTTAGTAACTTCCGTTTTTTAAGACTTTTATATTCAGTATGTCTTATATTTAGGAATGGTGAATTCCGTTATTAGTAACTTCTATTTTTTGGTACTTCCATATTTAGTAAGTCTCATATTTGGAGATGAGACTTTCATATTTAGTAATTTCATTTCTTTTTTTAAGATATTCATGTTTAATAATTTTCATATTTTGAGAAAGGATTTCCATATTTAGTAACTTCTATTTTTTTTTAGGACTTATATATATTATAAGTATCTTATTTGGGGAAGAAACATTCATATTTAGTGAATCCCATATTTGGCTTTTTCCAACAGAAGTAATTTTTATATTTAGAACGTTTAACGATCCTAATAGGTAATTATTACAATTACAACATTCATCCTTATACTTTTAAGTATAGTGCAATAAAGTACCTAATTTTTAAAAAAATTTTATTTTAGTCACCCATAATAATTACAACATTGATCCTAAAATTTTTGAAATCTTTGCACTTTCACCTAAAATTTTTTAAATTTTACAATTTAGTCATTAATATTGAACTTGATTTGCATTTCATTGTAATTTCAAAGAAAATTCATTGAAACATAAGCATAACAAAATTGTCATTGTGTATGTCTGAGTGATAGCTGAGTAAAGATCTGAATAATCTGTACAATGATAGTTAAAGGGTATGGGTTTAGAAAAACAATCAAATATTACTAATAATGTTAAATTACTTAAATATGTACTAAACTATAATGAAGAAGATTTTTATGAATATTTTAATTAAATATACTAAAAAATGAGAATTTAATTTAAATTAAATCACACAAAAAATCAAATTATTTGATTTAAATTTTAAAAAAATTGAATAAATTCAATCGTTTTGACTTCACACTAATAACCCACGTGAACATAAAGGTTGACCCGAATTTGACCCGAAAGTTGGCCTGAAGTTACCCGAGACTAAAATTGACCCGACCTGAAGTGAACCCGAACCCAAATAAACCCGGCCCAACCCAACCCGAACCCGAAATCAACTCAACCTGAAATCAACCCGAACCCAAATGACCTGACCTGAACCCGACCTGGACCCGAATTCATGCTAACCCGACTAGACCCGAACCTGAATAACCTGACCCAAACCTGACCCGACCCACCCAATTGCCATCCCTACGCACAAATGAGTTGTCTAATTTACCTTTTTGTGAGTTTATAAGTTTGGAAAGGCTTTGACTTAAGTCCCCTGATTTGTTTTAACTTTTATATCTTTTTTATCTGAAATCAATTTCATTTGAAAGTTAATGGTATATGGATATAATAATTTATTTAAAAATAAATTTTCATAATATTATTAAAAAAATTTAATACCTTAAAATAGAAAAATTCATAAAAACTTAATAAGATTACAAAAAATTATGTTTCCAATGGACTATTACAATTATATAATATTGACTTTTAATTAAAATTAATTTCAGGTAAAAAAGATGTAAAAATAAAAATAAATTATTTTATAGTCAATTGACTTAAATTAAAATCACTAGTTACTTTCAATCCACAAATTTAGATCTTTCTTTCTTCAATTAGAGCACCCAATAGTCAATGCCAAATGGAATGTATTAAAAGTTGGGAAAATTACTTAGACCTCAGATATAGTCAAACCTACACTACACTTGTATCATCTATATTTCAAATACTTATATTTGCCCCCTAAAAGTTAATTCTGTTATACACTGTTATAATAAAAAGGAGAAAATACCTACTTCTATCCTCCTAGCTTTCTTTCATAAACATTTTGCTCCAACAACTTCTGCACCTAACAAGACCTCACCAAACCAAAAAGCAAATATAGAAACAAAACATCATTGGCTGCATTCAAGTAGAAAGATCCATGTCTATTATTTCAACAATAAAAATACAAAACAAATTCAAATTTGCAGATTCAAGCGACAACCCAAAAAACAACAAAAGCAAAAACCTGGAAATCCTAGTGGCATCTGATCCTCGCTCTTTAACCTCTTCCTTCTTCTCATTTAACGTCTCCACCTCCTCTTGCTCCAAGTTTTAAATCTCATTTGGCCCCGAACTCTTCTTGGATTTATTGACGAACCTATCATCCCTCGACAAACTGACTGACAAGAACTGACCGTCGCATCTCACTTGCTTTCTAATCACCAATGTTCTGCCATCTCTAAAACCCCGAAACCAGACACAAGTTAAAGGTGTGGTGGCAGGCCCAGTCGACAACAGTGGAGCCGAAGTTGGCATCACAGGGGAGCAAAAATTTTTCGGCAGCTATTGAGGATTTTAACCAAATCCATCAACTTAGTTCAATCGGACAAAAAACCCAAGAAAACAAACAAATTTATGTTTTGAAACTCACAATCAAATGCGGAGACAAAAAGGAGCTTCAGATCTTCGAATCCTCTCTATCTTCCAGTCGTTTTTGCGACCTTCAGATCTTGAGTACTTCCTTTATCTTGATGATCGTTGTGACTCCGATGCTCTCAATGACCATTTATGACCCCAATGCTCCCACCGAATCTCTGCCGGCAGTCGAGGAGATCAAGGACGAACAGTCTTCCGGTTTCCGGGCAACCTCTATCTTGCTCCAATCTCTCTTCAACCCCTTGTACTTTCACCACCTGAAGCGCTTCAATGATGTTATGACAGCCAATAAACCATGTGGAAACCCATCCGGGCATGCACTGGAATTGGCTCAATGAGCAAAATCGTACGTGCTAGGTTTGGTGATGTGGATATTGGGTGGGGGAAGGCAACGTACGGACGCCTAATGAAGAGCAGCGTCAAGGCAATTTCAAGAGTGAAAGCTAGAAACGGAATGCCGTGGAGATAGGCTCTGATCAGCGGTGTGACATGAGGAGGGAACAAGAGCTATGGAAGGAGGTGGAGAAAAGAAGCTAGAGAGCAAATAGGAGGATGGAGGCAATTTTGGGATTCAATTTTTACTCTGGCGCTTTTAATTTGTTCATCAGATTATTTTGTAATGATACAGAAGTTGGGGGGCAGCGTTTCCATGGAAGAAGGCTAGAAGGGTAAAAGAAGGCATTTTCTACTTTCTGTCAAAGTGGTGGATGACGGAGTTAACTTCACATGGAAGTAAGTGTAAGTATTTGAAACAAAAAGGTTATAAGGGAAGGTTTTGATATACCTGATGAGGGGGAGTTTTGGTAATTTTCCTTAAAAGTTGGATCAGGAAATATGTGTAAAGAAAAGTTATATGAGCTTATGGACATATTTGTAGTTCAATTACTATTATCAATTCTGGGATCTAAAGCCTTTGTTATTTGCAATTCTCAACCTATCATTCTGTTTATCAATAAATTTTCTTTTTAGCATCTTTTATTTTTTGTTTTTAGGTTTTCACGAAATATTTCTAAATCTCTGTCTTTCAAAGGAAAACTCGGATGATCGTTCGCGGACCATCGATTAAGCTGTGGGGCTCTTAAATCAGGTATGTCTCACACTGTTCAACCGTTTACCACAAATAGCAATCATCATTAGAGACTGTGATATAGAAAAACAATTATTTCAATGGCAGTCCATTATCACTGGCCAATGTGAAGAATAGTCCGTAAACAAACTTTTTTCATCCATATGAAAATGGGTATTGGTCCTCAGATCATGATAATATCTACCATATTAAAAACTTTTTATCAAGTGATCACTATTTGAATTGGTTTGATCTAATTCCTAATTTCAATAAAATGCCAAGGCTCTTGAAATATCAATCGTATAATAAGAATTTAGTATATATACAACTCGGTACAAATTAAATCCAACCTTCTAAAATTCTACAAGTATACAATTAGGTACAAATTAAATCCAACCTTCTAAAATTCTACAAGTATACTATTATTTTTCTAGAGACAAGGAAAATGTGTGCCCACTTTAGACCATAACCAGGCTTTGCAACTACACATGCTGTTGCCCCTGGGGAAAAAAAAGGGTATTTGTTACTTGTAAGGCTGCTACATATGACATTAAGAGCCGATTCCAAAAGAAAATATATATTATTGGTTATGTTGTTTTCTGTGTTCTTGAAGTAATCAATGTCGATTATAGTGTTAAATAGTAAGTAACAAGTATTACAGTAATAGAAAATTAAAAGCATCATGTGATTCATGTCATAATTTTTTAGGATTACATTCATTTTCAGAATAGTTTAGTTAAAATTACATTGTTTGACATTGACTTCTAAAATTTAATCTAAACCATTAGGTAACTATCTTATGGTAAATCTAAACCATCTCATTAATTTTTAATTAATGAAAATTTTAAACTATAATTTTTTTTCTTTTTGTACATGTGAGATATTCTAAAATTTTTCTTATAGTAAATTTAATTTGCAAGATAACTTATTTATAATTAATGAAAATTTTAAATTAATTACTTTTTCCATATGTAAATGCAAAATATCTTTTTCTTTATTTACGGTAGGTGTGGATTTGTAAAACATCTAAATATAGTTTTGAGTAATGTGTAAGGGTGAATGTAATTAATCTTTCTTCTTATTATTAAATTCTCTTTGATTATGAGATTTTCTTTCAGCTCATTTGTTTCTCTATTTTATACTCTATATATTATAAGTTTTAAATATTGAAAGCAATATTCCCATCTGACCTCAAACTCTGAAAAAACTTGAACCGTGATACATATACAGCTTACCCCTTAGATTAAATTTTCAAGCAGTGTATTTATTTCATATGCATTAATGCATGGATTCTTAGAACCAATTTATTTTAAGTTGAGTTAATTTAATATAAAATGGTTTATATTTTATTTTTAATTTTTTAATTTATCTGAAAACTAATTTCATTTGAAAGCCAATATCATACAGGTATAATAATTCATTTAAAGTAAAATTCTTATGATGTCATTAATTTTTTTTTGCCTAAAACGTAAATATATACTTGTAACATGCGGCCGGTTACTGGGAGTGGAAATTTCGCGGTTTGGTTTGGTGTACTGGGCGGCCCCTCAGCTGGAGGAGGCTCCAGAGTATGGTGGGGTTACGTGAAGTTGAAGCAACTGGCGGGGATTGGGAAGAAATTAGAAATGGATATTGTTTGTTTGTCCTTCGCGATCAGTAATAACAATTTTGGTCGTGTTAGTATCTAACATCAAGAGCCGGAACTAATAACGCCTTATGATCTTCAAATTCATGCTAACCATTAGTAATCTGAAGAATATATACTTTTTCTCTTACTAATAAAAATTGATTATTAAATGTATGTGAAAAAGTTGGTTTTTTATTTGTTTCTCATAAATATTGTATTTATTGTTTACAGGTATACTCATTGTGTTCATCGGAGCTAGGTGAGAGAAAAAACGTGAAACTTTAGCCTCAAAGACAAATAATATTTTGAATAGAGTGCATCTAGTTTAGTGAAGAATAAGTTTTACATTTGTTGCTTTCACTTGTTTCCCAAGCAAATTTACTAATCTGCTGTTTAGTTGTGTGGAAGTTTTACATTTTTTCAATTATTTTTTTTTATAAAAAGTGTTAATTAGTTAATAACCTGTTGTAATGATATGAAAACCTTTATTTTTTTTACACATGAGTTTTCTAAAGTTTAAAAAATAAATTTTTCACATCTTTAAAACAAGTCATACATTCTAATTTTTATTGAATAAATTATAGAATAAAATAAGGAAAAAAAATTTGTTAGATAGACAGAAACTGAAGAACAAAGAACAAATTAAACATAGGAAGATAACCTAAGAGCCATCAAGGCTAATCGGTGTGCTCAATCTACTGGCATTTGACAAGCCAGCTGATGGATTTCATTGACATCCCTGGCCATGTCCAAATGGATGAAATTATAATTTGCAATATGAAGGAATCCAACTAGATAATCTATTAAAATAGTTATGTTTTGCATGTCATAATAATTGCAATAAGAATAGCTCTAATCTCCATGCACATCGCAAATGCACATCACATATGCACTTTCCCCAAGGAAGTAATAGAAATCGAGAGAAGAGACAATTGAAAGATCCCAAAAAGACCAAGCCATTGCAGCCATCCCTATCCCAGGATCCCAAGCTCCATCCACTTGGAAGATTGTTGGGTAGGGGATGGTTAGATTATTGAGCCAACATTTAACAAGAGAAGAGATCTAGGAAGAAAAGACTTAATGATATGACCCTTATGTTGAACTGCCAACCTTGTTTCATGGATGAGGTGATGTCTATTTTGAATGATTTGTTCAGAATCCACAGCAACATTCTGAAAGACCTTAGAGTTATGAGCAATCTATATGCTCCAAATAGTAATAATAATGTTGTCTCCAAGCCTCAGATTGCTAAGTCCAATTGTTTGGAAGGTTTTGAATTATCCACTAAAGTCATTATTGAATTTAGGTTGAGAAATACTAGGGGTTCATTCCCACACACTTGTAGATGTTGGACATGCATAAACAAATATGTTATGTCCTCTTCTAAGGCATCACAACGGACAGTAGGCTGAAATTAGAAATTCCCCTCTTTAGCAACTTAGATTCAGTAAACAAGGCATTGTTAATGCACTTCTAGACAAAAGTCTTATATTTTGCTAGAATGTTTGATGCCTATAGCCTTTTTATAAATTTATGAGTGTTGGGTAAATTTGAGGAATTCAGATTTTGTGAGATGCTTTGGAGCTAACCTAAAACATAAGCTCTTTTTATTGTGAACATACCATCTTGAGACCCTTCCTATACTGGTTAATCGCTCAATCCCTCTCCTCCTCTTCTAATTCTTCTAATGATTGCCCAAACCACTTCTTTGGAAAAAGACCAATATTCCATGAAGTTGAGTTTGCAGTGAAAATATCTTTGACTTTAGTAATCAGTCTAGAGAAAGATCTAGTTTCAGAAGGATTACATATATTATTGACAAGTTTGTCTGAGGGAAAGCCAGGAATCTAGTAATCCGCTAAACATCTATCAATCTTCCATCTCCAATTTTCTAACAAAGTTTTGGCTTAAGTAAATCACGGCCAATAAACAACTTTTCCACACCATAGTAGGATTAGAACCTGTACCTGCACGTCACCTTATTTTTTTTTTCTTTTTTTTCATTGTTCTAGAGATGGACCTAGAAATTTTCTTCTATGGAATCCACATATAATTGGATTTTTATGTACAACATACTTATAAAAGAAAACATCAAGTTTTAATTTAATTTCAGTCAATTTATAGAAAATATAGTTTTAATTATTATTTTTTTATTTCATATTCTCTTTTTCTTAAATTAATGGAATCGTTTGATAAATTTCATGAGATTCATTTTAAAATTATTTATTATTTTTTAAAAAAATTAAAAAATTTTAGTGGAATCCATAAATCCGTCCATGCCAATTCCTTATATCTGCAAGATGATGATCGAAAATTATGAACAATGATTGGAGGATAAGGAATGTTTTCGATAAATGTTTCAGTTTGCATGTTTTTTTCTTTTGCTCTTCTCTATTTATCTCCCTATGGATGAAGCTTTTGATCACATTTCCGTTGTTAATTTTAGGTTATTACAACTATTTGCTTTTTACTTGTACAATTTCCAATAATCGTCGGTGCGGCCATGGTCGTAGCTAGGATACAAATCTACGATGATGAATATATATATATATATATATATATATTCAATCAATAATTTAAAATCTTAAATAATGTTGTATAAACACATGAAATTTAAAATTCTATAATAATTAAGTTCAATTTAAAAGTTTATAACTCAAAATTTAACACAACGCCTATTTTAGTCTATAAAATTGTCAAGTATTGAATTAGAACTAAAAGTCTTTGCAATATCCTTTTTAATATACAAATATCGACTATATTAGCAAGAAAGGCATTGTCTATTGTGTTACTCAATCTGGTTTTTACAATTTTCATATCTGAAAAACATTTTCCATAGTGACAATTGACACAAAAAGAGTTAATATCAAACAGATTAAACTAACACTTGGCATAAGTTAATTATTGATGATAGTTCTTCAAAGTCTAACAAATTACTAATATTAGCAAAAAATTGTTGCATTTGAAATGACATTAACTTATATTCATGTCTTAAAAAATCATGGTGATAATATTTCTATGTAAAATTGCAAATGGAATCAATATCAAAAGAATATTGAAAAGTGGTTCTTCGAGGTTAAAAGGTAAATAAATGAAAACAAACGATTTGCTCCTTAGTCTTCCCAAAGTAAGGAAAATGTGCATGTATAACTAATAAAATCATGGAAAACATTGTCACATGTATATTCTCCTCTACTTGACTGAATTAACCAGAACAAAATAATGCACTTGCTCATTAGAGTTGATAGTGGATTATGAAACTGAATCTTGATTTTAGTTTCTTTTACAATGTTATGTCAGCTGTTCACTAGAAATGATTAACAATTGTAATTCTAATATTTGAAATCCGACAAATATAAAAGGCGGCATGACAAAGATAATCATTTTCTTTGGTTTCAAATGACAAAACAGTTGACAAACAAATGTAGTAAGAACAATCAAATCATTATGTTTTCATTGGTTTCTCTCTCAACTAGTTGTTTTCTATTAAAATAATGCTACAAATTTGGAGAAGAAACAATAAGTTTCTAGGATGTCTTAATGACTACAAAATCTAGAGATATCCTAATAAAAATCTAAAGAAGAGATGATGATAAAATTAAGAGATATTTTGTAGAGAAATCTAGAAAAGTGGAAAAAGTCAAAGTTAGGGACTAAATTGTAGAAAGATCTACAAAGTTATGGTTAGGAGTGATTTAGCCCAAAAAAAAATCTAGCCGGAGAAAGTCGGCAGAAACCAGTATAAATAGGCTTGAGGAAGGCAAATGCTCATAGTTGCCTAAACTAAGCTTGTACTCCTCTTTCCACCTTCAATAAATAAAACCTTCAACTAAGTCCATTTCCTACTTCAAATTACAAACTAGCCCTTCAACTATTTTTCAACGTATTTCCCAATTATCTTAACTATCCTGAACACCAAATAAACCATTCCTAGAAAATCAATAGTGGTGTCAAAGCCTCATCCGGTCATCTACTTGGGCACAGGTTACCCAAAGTTTCCCAAATAAGCTCCATAAACAATATATATATATCATTGATGGCTACTTCAAAAAATAATCAAGCCGACTCTCTATCAGTTTTGTGTCTAAAAAATTATGAAATATTGTCCAAAAAGGAATTACTATTCCTAAGGATACTTTCAAATTAATTATTAAATGAGACATAAGTTGCAAGGTTGGAGGATGACGAGGCAAATGACGCATAAGCACTGTTAATACTTTTCAAAAAACCATCAAAGCGACTAGTGTAAAGTAAGCATGAGACATCTTTCAATAGAAGTTTCAAGGATCTTCCAAGGTACGTGTTGTACGATTACAAAGTTTAAGAAAAGAGTTTGAAAATGCAAAAATGAGGGATTTCACGATGATAAATGAATATTATTCTAGATTAACTGAAATAGTTAATCAAATGAAAGCCTATAAAAAAAATCCTAGACCAGAACAAAAAATTGTTGAGAAAATAATAAATTCTATCTTAGAGAAATTTGAATCAATAATCTCTATAATAGAAGAAACAAAAGGTCTATCAAAATTATCTGTGTTTGAACTCAAAGACTCACTTGAAACAAGAGAAAAGAAGTTGAATAGGCATCATCAAGATCTATCTGAAAGTGTCTTTCAATGTAAAAATTAGTTTCAGAAATCCCAAAATAATAAGAAAATACAAAAATTCTCATTAGAGAGAAAATCAGAGGAAATCAAAAAATCATCCATATGAAATTTGTAAAAAAGCAAACCACTTGGAGAAAGGCTGTTGGTTCCAAGGACAATGAAGATGCTGCAACTGTAAAAGGTTCAGGCATGTGGAGAAGAATTGCAGCTCCAAAGGAAGTAAAAATCATCAAAGTAGTTATTCCGAAAAGGAAGAAAATGAAGAATATATTTTTATGTCTGCCAAGTTGTAGATGAACAAAGCAAGAATACATGACTGATCAACAGTGCCTGCGACAATCATATGACACCAAATCAAGATGTGTTCTCTAAACTAGACACCACCTACAGTTCAAATGTGCAATTAGGAAACAAGAAATCTATCAAGATCATGAGTAAAGGCACTGTAGTAGTCCAAACAAAGAAGGCATACGATACATACATGATGTTTTATGGGTCCCAGATCTGGTAGAAAATCTTATAAGTGTTGGCTAGATGATGGAGCATGGATATATACTCCACTTTGAAGGGGACTTTTGCACTATATATGATAAAAAAGACAAAAATCTAGTTGTCACCAAGATCAAGATGAAGAGGAGAAATTTTCCTATTCAGTGGAGGTACATAGCCCAAACAGCCATGCAAGCACAAGAAAATGATTCTTGGCTATGACATAAAAGGTTTGGCCACTTTAACCTTCAAGGGCTGAAGACTCTTCAACAACAAAACATGAGCAAGGATTTACCAAAGATAGAAGTTGTAAAAAGATACATGTAAAGGATTTACAGATGTTGGAAAACTTATCCAATGATAGCTTTTAGATTAGAGGTATAAGCTTCATTAGGGGATAAGGTCTAAAGTCAGAAGTTGAAATAAATTATCAACGATTATAATAACTTTTCAAATCTCTAATATTAAAAGCTATCGTTGAATAACTTTCTAACCTCTAATGATAAATGCTAACATTGTTCCCAAATAGAGCCATAGAGAAACTACACAATCATTGATAATCTATTCCAACATTTAACTCTAATTTTAGACTTTATTTCAAAAATAGTAAAAATAAAGAAAATAAAGAATTTAGATATTCCATTTTTCTTCCATTTTTAAAATACTGATTGTAGCCATTATGTTTTTTTTATAAAAAAAATGTACATGAAAATTTTAAGAAAAAGTAAATTTATAAACTTAATCAGCATTTGACAGAAAAAATTAAATTTGTTCCAAATTCTTAGAGTATGTTATATACTAAAACTTTTATAAAAGAAAATTTGGAAAAGAAAAATAGGAAAGTTTTCTGCAACTAAATACCACTACATGAATGAGAAAATTATCAAAACTCCCTGAAATTTAGTCAAACTTATATTTTTGTCCTTATTGTTTGGAATACTTGCACTTACCACATGCCAAGTTGACTCTGTGATTTATTGCTATGAAATAAAAGAGAAAATGCCTGACTTTGTACTCCTAGTATTCTTCCTTAAAAAATTTGCCCTCCCAAGCTTATGTTTCTAAGGAGCTAGCCCATTTTCAACTTTGTACCCATCACCACCACCATACACCCCTTTCTTTCTAGTTGTCTTCAATGCACCCAAATCTCCACAACCATTTTTCCTTCGTCACCTCCCAACCGCCAACAATCTGCAAAACAAGAACAAGACATTGCTTTGTGCTATTTCAGAGCTTTAGAACCTTAATCTCAAATCTAAAGTAGCCAACAACATATGAACAATTTAAGAAATGGAAAGCAAGTGCATTCAACAACACAAATTCATTTGATTCTCAAATGAGTTGGATCCAACATTCCAATTAGATTGCAACCAAAGCAGTACACAAGGATAATAAGCCAAACATGACAAATACTGTTCAAACAAAGCTAGCAAGTTCCAAATAATAGAAGGAATATAAGATTTCATATTTCACAAGTATAAAATCAATAGCCATGGGAACACAAGCACAAAATCATATTCCAAATAACAGATGCAATCACATATAGATTAATAAAATCATTATACCAAGCAATCACACACAATGAGGCAAGAGGCCATCAAAATTCTGCCGTGCTAGGATGCATGTATGACATCAGAATCCTTGAACTAGAAAAGCTTGCCTTGCTTAAGAACGAACCAGTGGCAAGACGATGTCTTCATGTACTCGCTTTGCTTTATGAGCCATGTGGTCCATCCTAAATTTGACAAGAATTCAACGCTATCAAAATTAATCTACTACTCCATCAGGGCTATCCATCACCAGTAATTTGGATTTATACAGGTAAAATTCTTATAGAGAAAAAAAAAAATTGTGTGTATGTGTGTGTGTCTGAAATACCATATGTAGGATGACATAGTCAAAATAGAAAACCATGGTGAAGGCATTATTTAATGGAAGATCTATGGACCTTATGTAGTTTATAGAGAGGGCACAAAAAATAGGGATGGAAAAATAGGCGGAGAAAAGGAGAGGAGGAGAGGAGTCATCTGGGTTTTGTTTTTAGAAGAATAAGGATTCTAGTATCTAGAGGTGGCTATGAAAGAAAGAATAGAGGTAAGGGTAAAGAAGAAAAAGAAGAAGAAGAAGAGACAAAGAGAATTAGAGGATCAGAGGAGGGAGAAGAGACCTGAGGAAGGTGAAGAGGAGGAAGAGTGCTGAGTAGAGGAGAGAAAAAAAAAGTGGTTTGGTGAAGAAGGAAGAAGAATGGTGAAATAAGGATGAGTTGACAGAGGATTTGGTTTTAGGAATCTAATCAAACCATAAACAAGAATAGCTCGTTAAATGTAGAGGTTGTGAGTAAATTTTCTAAAAAAGAAGGCTAGGAGGGGAAAATTAGGATTTTTTTTTTTATAATGATGAATCATGAAGTTAACTTGGCAATGGGTAAATTTATGTATTTCAAACAGTGGGGATAAAAGTATATGTCCAATTAGGGGTAGAACAACCGAGAGATCAAGTGAGAATGGTGAACTTGAAGGGAAGAAGAGTGAAGAGTTCTCAAGAGAAAAGAATGAGGGGAAATTGAGTGAAAAAGTGTTATATAGCAAAAATGAGTGATGTGAAGAAAGTCATTCAAGCACAAAGACAAGTGCTTCTTTTACTCTACAAAGACTCTTTACTTGCTATCAATGATCTAACACTTCTTCATAGTGATGTTTTATCTTTTGTTGAGGGACTTTGAATATGTTTTCCCTGAGGATCCAAGAGGTTTGCCACCCATAAGGGGCATTGAGCATCAAATTGACTTAGTCCCTGGTGCACCTATACCAAATAGGCTAGCTTATAGGACTAATCGTGAGAAAACTAAAGAAATTCAAAGGCAAGTAGAGAATTTGTTGGCTAAAGGCTTTATGAGAGAAAGCATGAGCTTTTGTGCTGTGCCTGTCTTTTTGGTTCCAAAAAATGATTGTTCATGGTGCATGTGCATGTGCATGGTCAACAAAATCACTGTAAAGTATAGACATCCTATTTCTAGCCTTGATAATATACTTGATGAATTACATGGTTCTACTTTGTTTTCAAAGATTGACTTGAAAAGTGGTTACCGTCAAATTAGGATGAGATGGGGGGATGAATGGAAAACTGCTTTCAAAACAAAATTTAGGCTTTATGAATGGTTAGTCATGCCCTTTGGGTTAACTAATGCTCATAGTACTTTTATTAGACTTGTGAATCATGTCTTACGTGACTTCATTGGTAGGTTTGTTGTTGTCTAATTTGATGATATCTTAGTACATAGCAAGGACCTAAAAGAGCATGTTGGACACCTTACACAAGTGCTAAGTACTTTAAGAGAGTAAAAGTTGTATGTTAACTTGAATTCGAGTTTGAGCTCGATGTTTTTCTTATATGTAGGTCCAATTAGGGGTAGAAATTAGCCAAGCCTTTTATCAAACAATTCGAGCTTGAGCTCTTTGTTTTTTTTTTTATTATTGAGCAGAGATTCGAGCTGCATTTTAAGTTTAAACTCTTATGGAGCTAAGTTCGAGTTAGGTACTATTCAGCTTGAACTCTTATCAAACTTAGTGAACCTAATATTTTTTAATATACCTTAACCCTAAAAACTCTAATTTCTATTTATCAAATTGAGCTTGAATCAAGCTTCAAGCCTATCTAGTCACCTAGCCGAGTTCGAATATTTTTGAGCCGAGGTTCGGACCTCGAGCCCAAGCAGAGTTATTCCTTAACAAGCCGAGCTTCAAGTCTAAGATCTTTGCAGCTTTGCTCATTTTTATCTCTAGATTCGACTAAACTTCCGGTGGGTTTTAGCAATTTCCCCTTTACAAATAATTTTTTTTTGTGGAAAAAAATATCTTGAATAAATTCTAACACTTTTTCATAATTGATATAGGTAATATAATATAGTTAAATCACCGAATTAAATGTTAAAAAACCCCCTGAGGTTTACTTAAAAATATAATTTGCCCTTTTTCTTTTTTCTTTTCCTGAAAAAACAGCGTACTTACACCTTAGTCCTTACATATAAACACTTTTCTTAGTGTTTGTCGTTAGTGATATTACATTTTCAAATTCTACTCTAAACTGTTTGGTACACCTCTTTAGTAAATAAATGGTATTTTTGGTTTTTCCTTCATACTCGTATTGGTGATGGTATGACTTTGGGAGTCAAATTGGTAGGTTTTCAAAATGAAAAGAGGTACACTGTATTTTTACTTGAATATCAAAAGATATTTTTTTTTGAAATATACCTGATTTTTATACCACATTGTTTCTTAATAAAATTTTATTTCCATATTCCTATGTCGCCCTTGTCCTTTGGAAGGAACGTTGGGGACGATCGAATGAGTAATGAAGTAATGAACGATCTAGGAATATGTTTGATTGAATCCTTGTGAGTTCCAAAATGATAATTTTCCTTGCCTTTACCTTACGTGCCTTTTGTACATTTATGTTCTTTCAAGAAAGAATGGAAAAAGAAAGGTTTTTTTCTATTAAATGTCACTTCTGGATTTGATCAAACTAGGAGGGTTACCCACACTTCACAGCAGGGCAGAACTGTAACTTGTGTAAAAAAAGCAGTTTTTGTATAACAAATGTGACTGATAATTAGTTTTTACATATGTTATACATAAAAGCAGTTTTCAGTGACATTTATTATAATTTATTGGCATCTATTACATAGTATTTCCCGAAATATATAAAAGATAGGTGCTTGAAGATTTGTGGGCTGGGGCTGTGTTGGTGTTGGTGTTGTTTATTGCAGTCTTTGTGTCCTTATGTCAGTTACTTATTGTTTTGTTAAAGTTTCTGGTTGAGTTTTTTGTGATCACATTATGCTATTTTAAAAAAGCAGACTTTAGCATCTTCTCGAGTGCTCTGTATTGTTCTATTATTTAAGAAGGAATAGTTTAGCTGATAGCCTGATATGGAAGTTTGTTGCGATGTGTCACATGTCTGTTTGTAGTTGACAGAGTATTGTCCAGTATGTGTTATCTTATTCTAGAACTGTTGTGATGTAATTTTTTTTTATATGTATGAATATTAGTGTCAACTTATTAATATATAGACTCTTCATTGAAAAACTAATGTTCCTTCTATTCCCATAAAGATGAAACGTATTTTTTTATAGGTTACCCCATCAAAATTAAAATATTTTCTCTCTCATTTAAATTTTTACTATATAAAATTTAATAAAAAATATTTCTTTCTTAATCTTTCTTGATATTCTAACAGTACAAATCCCAAGATGAAATCTTTTATTTTTTAATCATCATTTAAACTCTCACTATATAAAATTAAAATTTTTTTTAATCTTAGTTTTATGGGCAAAGTTGAAAAAAAATGCCATAAATTATAACATTTTAATTTCTATATCCATAGAAATTTTTCATACATTATCGGATGGAAGGAGTAGTTTGATAAATATATTTAACCAATATGTCTTTGTTGATTATGGGGAGTCTGGTAAAACGTTTGCATCATTCTTTGTTTCTGTAATATCTTCTTATTCGGGTAAAATTTATCGGTGGTTACCCAGCTTATTTTTTTATTTTAGTTGGGTACCTTACCTTTGTTTTGTCCTAGTGAAATACTTTATGTTTTATTACGTGTCCTATTTAGGTACTTTCCGTTAATTTCAAAGTTAAGTCAAAATAAATTTAAAATGATAACTTCAGTGCTCAAATTTTTTTCAATTACTAATTCTAGCCCATGGACTTCCTCTCTTCTTGGTTTCAATCAAACCCTTCACATCATCATCATTGCCATCACCTGCCGTGCTCCGTTTTTGGTGGAAAATCTGGGCACCACTTCCCCTATAGCCCCTTCTACCGCTGCTCCCACGTCAATCCCACCATCGCCTTCCCTCCCTTGGCACTAGCCCGCTCCCACCAGTGGCCTCCCTCCTTGCCACTGGCCTACTTTTAGCGCTCCCTCTCCACCACCCCGTATTCTTTGATTTGATTGCTGATTCACCAATTTGATTCGTCAATTCTCCCATTTGATTACAGGAGCAGAGCGAAGTGGAAATTGAAGAAATAGGGGAGTGGAACGGGAAATCCAGATGCAGCGGCAATGGCATGGACGATGTCGTTGCTCCAACGACAAGAAATGGGAGGGCCTTGGGACTAGGACAGCAATGGCGGTAAGGGTAAGGGTGTGATCGAGGAGCCTAGATTTGGATGAAGAAGAGACGGGGAGACGGGGCGGTGGTGCGGTTTTGGCAAATCTAGACGGAAGAGAAGGAAGCCTTGGTGGATGGCAAATCTAGGCGGTGAGGGTGGGGGTGTGATTGAGGCACCTAGATTTGGATGAAGAAGAGATGGGGAGACTGGGTGGTGGTGCGGTTCCGGCAAATTTGCTTAAGTGAAACTTTAAAAGGTTAGTAAAGATGGAAGATTAAAAGGTTTGAGGGTAGAATTGGCTTAATTGAAATTTTAAGGGTTAGAATTAGTAATTGAAATAGTTTGAGAACTGAAGTTATCATTTTAAGTTTATTTTAATATTATTTAATGTCACATCATCATTTTTCACCTAATTTAACAATTAATTTGACGGAAAGTAGTGAAGCAGGATGCACAATAAAAGGAAAGGTACCTCAATAGAATAAAATAAAGATAAGGTACCCAAATAGGACAAAAAAAATAAACTAGGTGACCCATAATAGATTTTATCCCTTCTTATTCTCTTTTTCGTCCTGTGTAATATTTTTTTACTATATTATTTTATTAGTAAAAGTAATTGTGTGATATATATGCGGGATTCTAATATTGTCTTTTATTGCTGCGATATAGATGGTTAATTTGTTCTGACTTTTTTCGTCATGGTATTTTTTTGCACATTCTTTTATTGAATAGATTACCAAATGAAATGTTATGCTTATTGACTTATCAATTTATATGTTAATTTTTTTCCTTTACTAAGTATTATTTGATAATTTTATGCACATTAATCCCTAAAATCTTTGTGTGTCAATTGGTTTTTCTCCAAAACACATTTCTGTACGTAAGAATAGACACACAGATGGCATCATATCACCTGCAGTAATCTGCTAACTTCCGAAGATGAACATAAAATTGCATCTCACAGTAGTGATCAGTAATCTCCAAAGAATTAGCCCAATATAGACATATGAAAGATCACATGACTCCCAAACAATTGAATTCGGACAACAACATCCATACCAATCTCCAGAAAGTGAGAATAAAACCTGAATCCCAAACACAGAAAAGCAACGCTAACAAACGTCCTAACATGCACAAACAGACACAACAAACCGAATAGGAAAATGACGACCATATGTGCTAATTTCTAATCAGGGGTATAATCGCAATTTCAACAAAACAATGGGTATAAATGAACACATAGCATAACCTAATGCAGCTGCCATAAATTTCGACAGATGGCAACGCAACGCCTCAATTATAGCACAAACAATACCTATTTTGGACAGAGAAAAAGAACAGGAGGACTACAACGGAAATTCCATCATCCTCAAATACACACGTGTAGCGGCATCCTGCACAACTCTCCCCCTTTAATGTTTTATATAGATGCTTCTACTTATGACACCTTTGGAAAACGAAAATGATAATTATGCACATATAAAGAATCAGGCAAAATGAGCAAAAAATGGCCAATATTTGTGTCTCAGTCTATATAGAGCATTATTATTATTTTTAAAGCTAAATAAACCATTCATGTTTTTAAATTGACTAAATTAAGTACTTTCTATCATGTTTAGTAATCAATTTAGCATTAAACTATTGTTTCTGATGTGTGACAATAGCGGAATACTTCTAGAATATATATTTTATTTATAAAAGCTAATATCTACATGATTGGTCAATTCCACCTAAATACTAACACCTTTAACAAGCTATAAATTCTTAATATTTTCTTAATTTGTAACAAAATAAACTAATTTTCACCAGAATATTATCATACATGACTTTTTTTTTTTATAGAATATACTCATTTCACAAAGAAATATTTTTGCGATGCAATCATGTGACAGAGAGTGGCTGATTTAACACATTTAGAAACATGGATGGCAAATATTGGCCTAAACAAAAAGATATTGGTTTCTTTTTGGTTATTGTCGCCTGAAGTGTTACGACATTGCAGTATTTTATTGGTTAGATGTCCCAAAATTACAATATTAATAAAAAATATAAATAGTCTTCAATTTTATCACTAGAATTGCTAAGCCCTTCAGCTTTGTTTATATGCTTTTGAAGGATATTAGAGCAACTATAACAGTTTTTCTATAATTTCTATAAAATAGAGAAGTAAAAAGTAAAATTTTTATTTTTTTTGTTCCAACTCTAACAGTTTTTCTATTTTGTAAAATTTTATATTTATTACATAATAGTTAAATATTATAAATTTTAATTAATAATAAACATAAAAATAACCAATTACATTATAAGAAGAAATTAAGAATTAAAAAACCCAGAAATTGAGAAATTACACTCGACTTCTTTTTTTGTTTCATATGCCACTGTTTCAATGCAAACGCAAAATCAAATCTTAAAAAGGCTCATTGTAGATCTGCACTTTTTTGGTTCAATTGCCCCTCTCTTCTATTCGCCCGAATCTCAATACAAGCTTGCCCAAAACAAAACAAAAAAACAGAAAACATAACACAATTGCTCCTATTTCCTTTCCAACCGAATCTAAAATTCAGATATGGAAGCAGTCAACATATGTTCATCTTTGACATCTTCCTCGGACTCTTCCTCCAAGTTCTCATTCTCTACTTGACTCGGCGGCAGACAGGAAAGGATCAAAGGTCGGTGGAGCGTAGAGGAGGCAGGGAGTCTGTGCGCCAGCCGCCGATTACGATTCCGAAGCTGATCTGTTCGCCAGCTCCCGGAGACGATTCGGGCGCCAATATGTGTGCCGGTCGTCGAAGACAATTTGGGAGTAATTTGTGGATGTCGAGCGGTTTTTGAGGCAAGCAAGTAGCCATTGAAGACGATTTGAGAGCCATCGATGCCGGTTCCTCCAAATTTTCGTTAAGGGATTTAGAGGATGATGCAAGTCGGCCTTTGAGCAAGAAATTTAGAGCATCGATTTGGTGAGGAAATAGAAAAGGGAGAAATTGGAATTGAAAGGGTACTCGGTGCGTGTGCGAGCTTTGGAAGATGGTGGAGCATCAAAAGAGTTGATACGCAGCTGAGCCGTTTCAGAGTGGGTAATGTGAAAAAACAAGGGATTTTCATTCGCTAAATTTTTTTAGCATTTCTATAGGAGTATGGAACTATTATTCTCTTTCATCTTATTCCTTATTTTCTGATAATGAGATGGATAAATGAAAAAATATTAAATATTTTTTAAAATATAAAAAAAATAACTAAATAGAAATTTTGTTGGAAATGCTCTTAAGCCCTTATTAACACTAGATCTACCACGAGTTTTGTGTATTATTGAAGCATGCTACTAGGGATGATCACTATTTGGTTAAACTAAAAAAAAAATTCAAAAACCAAAAAATTCAAAAATTTGGTTTGGTTAATTCGGTTTTTTAGTTCGGTTTCGGTTGAAACCAAATAGAAAGAATATCGATTTTGGTTCGGTTTTGTTTAAGAGTGTCGGTTATTTTGATAACTTAAAAAGCTGAAATTTTTTCATGTCATATTTGAGGTTTTAGTGGGCTAGATGACAAGTTTAAAAGGAGTAGGGTTTGAGTGGAAGGTAGACAGAAGATGGATGGCCTCTTTTGGGGTTTTTCCATCACAAGATCATCCTCTGCTCTGCCCCCATCACTCGACTTCGTCCTTTGGCCTCGCCTTCCACTCGCTTTTATCGTCTACCTTCTCCCTCCACTCCCTTTCCTCCTTGCCCCCGTCGTCTGACCTCGCCTCTGCCTTAGCCTCCGCCATCTGCCCTCGCCTTCTATTCCCCTCCTCTCTTGCCCCACTGTCTGACCTCGCCTTCGCCCTAGCCCTCGCTGTCCACTCCCTTCCTCTCTTGCTCCCGCCATCTTACGTCACCTCCGACCTAGCCCCTACTATCTGCCCTATCTGCCCTCGCTGTCCACTCCCCTGTGCCCTTTCCCCTGCTGTCTGACCTCGCTTCAGCCCTCGCCCCCACCGTCAGCCCTCGCCTTCCACTCACTTCCGCCCTTGTCCCCGCCCTCTGCCTTCTCGACTTCGCCCTTCACTCACCTTTAGCATCGTCCTTCACTCACCTCCACCCCTCTAGGCTCCAACATCTTTCTCGGACCCAACCTTCACTCGCCTCCACTCCTCATCGGCGTGTTTTGCTGGGAGATACGTACAAACCCCAGAATGGTCCATGATTTCTAGCTATTTGTTTGTTTAAGCCACATATATTTCTCTATGTTACAAGCCTATCACTATATTCGGATGTGACTTTTTTTTTTCTAGTTATTTCGGTTTTAAACAGAACAGAACCGAACCGAATATTTCGGTTCAGTTTTACTTCGGTTTAGAGCTACTCTAGTAACTTATTTTCATTCTCTATTTACGTTAGTCAATATTCTTTATTTATAAAGCCCCTTTTTTCGCTATTGTTTGGTCACACTTTCAAGCGTGCTTGATATGAAGAGAGAGTAATACAAATTAATATCCTTCAGACTAGGAAAAAGGTTGACAATTGAGTTGGGGTTAATTACTTCTTTGTCAAATGAAACCTCTCATTATCATGATGCTTGGTTACCGACAATTGAGTTAGGGTTAATTACTTCTTTGTCAAATGAAACCTCTCATTATCACGATGCTTGGTTATCATAAGGTCTTTCCTCTACTTCGACTATGTCTATTTTGAGAGGATATTGGCAAGCATTCCATTAACCTTACATAACGGTTACATTACAAGGTGTGACCATTATAAATTACAAACTAATTGATTAATAACAAAGTATCAACAACCATATGCATTAGATAATCTTATTATACTCATTTTACTAATTTTCTTGCATTCATCATCAGCCTTTGAATCCCATTATAGTTATCTACTACCATTGCCTGACAATATTCACTGATGAGTCTTTGTTGTTGAAAACCTATGTATTGACCAGCTTATCCATTCATGTTAAGCTGTCTACCAAAGCCTTGATTTGCTTACCTTTGAGTCATCGTTTCTCTCTCAATTCTTTCATGCTCAAGTCTATCTCTTTTTAGGTGTTCTCGGCCTAACCTTTCTCATCATTTTTTACTCTTGTCTTTCTAACTCAGCTCTTCTTACTGCTTCTGTTTGGTCACTCAGCTTCTTTTGCTTTTTGAGTGCTTTGATAGTTTGTTGTAACTCAAGATTATACAAATTTTCTTGCCCTCTGATTGTTAGAGAGCATATATCAGCAACACAAATAATCTGCATAAGAAAAATAAGATATAAACAAATAGATAGGACTACAAATAAGAAATTCTAGAAATAAAATAACTAACTAAAAAAACAGATTCTAAACTAGCTATAGAAAAGCATTACCAACTAGGCTTCGGCAATGGCACAAAAGCCTTGTTATGCACACTGCAAGTATATGGTTGCCAAATGAGTAATAAAACCGGTGATACCGGATAGTGTTTATAGAAATTAAGTGCTAAAGAAAATTAAGCTAGTAAAGAATTATAAAAATAAACTAAAAGAAATTAAATGTGTGAATCAAATAAGAATTGACAATTGATCAACAAAAATAACTAAATGCAACTACGGAAAATGAACAATTAAATTTTAGGGAAAACAAACACTTATTACTGCTTGTAAGCTTAATCAAATGACTATGAAAAAAGATCTTTCTTAGAGCAATTAATCCTCTTGGAATCCGCTTTGAGCTTGTTCACTATTCTCCTATACTGTTCATCAATTTATTGTAGATGGAATTATTCAATAACAAATTCCTTTGCCCAAGATGAATTTATTTAACCTCTCTAATATTGATTGACAATTCTTTATCCACCCAAAATTAAAGGATTTTAAGCTCTATGTGGTCTATTGATCTCTTAGAGACTTAAAGCTTCTATTTCTCAAGCAATTTTAATGGTTATTGATTGGAGGAGGATAAGTGTTGGTATGTCAATTTTTAAAGGGGGTAAATGTAGGTATTTGAACAAGTGAGAATGAAAGTGTAGGTTCAACTAAACTTTAGGCGGATTTTGGTAATTTTTACTAAAAAAATTTGAAATTAAAATTTATTTATTTATTTATTCATGTTTTGCACGTAAGTAATTTCAACTGTTGGTGGTGAAATTGCTCTCACAAAATAACATTATCGTGAAATTTGCAACAAAACAAATATTTATGGTAAAATTGCTCAATCGAGCAAAAATTAAAGACAATTTTAACACCTATACGGCTACAGACCTAACATGAAAAAGACATGTTCTAATTTCTAAGCACTAATTGCCACGTTGCAGTTCCATGCCTGACGCCGGCATAATCCTAACATTTGCATTGAACCAGCAAATTTTCATACGACGTGTCAAATATCTACTGGACATAACCCATTCGGAAAAAAGGCCATAACATTTGTCACAACCGAAAGGTCCAAACAAGCGAATCGGCTCTGTTACTGTCGGCAATCGACCTTTCTCGCTCGCAAAACACACAACCGATTTCTCCGCCCAAATACTCAATTCGCTCACTAAACCCGCGCTAATCCCTCTACTTCTTCCTCAAGTCTGAAACATCTCTTTCTGTTCCACCAACCTTTCTACCTTTCTATCATTTTATTTATTTTTTTTCCTTCCATAACTACATTTCTCATCTGGTATTTTTCTCGAAACAAGAACGAACCATAGTGCAATCCTTTAGCTCTGTCTCTGGAAATGGGTTTTATACTTGGTCTAGTGATCGGTCTATGCCTTGGACTTGGTATCATCGTATTGTTCGTCCGTTCGGAAAACGGGCGATCCAAGCTCCGCAATGAGCTTGTACGTGTAGATGGAATGTTTTTTTCAGTCTCAGTTGGTCTTCTGGGTTTTTTCTGATGGTGGTGTTCTTGCTTTCAGGCGATGACTATTGCGGCTTTTGCAAGAATGACGGTCGAGGATTCGCGGAAGATCTTGCCGGCCGAGTACTATCCTTCTTGGGTTGTCTTCACTCAGCGCCAGAAGTTAAATTCCAGCTCTGTCTTGTTCGTTGATGATTATTTGCGTTTGTTTCTGTTTCTGGGGAATTGATTTGGTTAGCTTTCTGCTTTACAGTTGACCTGGCTCAATCAACATCTCACAAAGATCTGGCCCTATGTTGATGAGGTAGCTTTCGCTTACTGCGTAAATTCGTTTGTTTCTTCATAAAAAAGGGGTGAAACTTTACATTGGTCTTTTAGGCAGCATCTGAGCTGATAAAGACGTCGGTGGAGCCTGTTCTGGAGCAGTATAGACCTTTTGTCTTGTCTTCACTGAAGTTCTCCAGGTTCACTCTGGGAACCGTTGCACCACAGTTCACAGGTTAGGTTAGTTCAGTGTTTTAGTCATTTAATATTGAACTTCAGTTGAGTTTCACGACTTTCGGTGGGTTTCTATGGTTATATTTTTGGTTGCCCCCTTCTTTTATACTCCATTAGATAGATGGTAGAGTTGAATTAAATGGAGGATTAGGAAATGTGCTGAATCCGGAAAGTGGTTAATTTAAGTAAGATCTAAGATAAGGTATGTGTCTTAGCGTTGTATTGGGTCCATGACCATATACTGTGCCCCTTATAGTCTTCCATAAGCATTGCTCTTGGAATGTTACATCTTTTTTTCTTTTGCTAGTGCTTCTGTTAGTATGTCACCATGCGTTTTCCAGGAAAATTGGGCACAGTGCACACCTTGCTCTTGGTCAGCATTTCACCATTCGTTTTCCAGGAAAATTGGGCACAGTGCACAACTTGCAGAATTTTTTACAACTTACTTCATACTCCTTTCTGCTGAATATTTTTCCTGTTTAGGAGTCTCCATCATTGAAGATGGATCTGATAATGTCACCATGGAATTGGAAATGAATTGGGATGGCAACCCAAGTATTGTACTTGCTGTCAATACCAGACTTGGCATAGCTCTTCCTGTGCAGGTGATCTACAGCTTTACATTATTGTTTGTTGTTAGTCAATAATTGACTTTATCTGGTATCATGGCAACATGCACATCTCTTGTAGATAAGCATTAGTGAAAAATGATTTCTTCGTTCTTGTATTATTTGTGGACAAGTTGCAACGTTTCTGGCTCTCTTGCATGTCCTATCAGAGAACCATACGACATGGACATCTCTATTGACTTTATGTTCCTCCGCCGTTTAACTACTCAGATAAATACCTTAGCATCACAGTAAATCATAGTCAGTCTCTTGACCAATAAAAGTACAGAACAAACACACAAAGGCTTTTACTCTTTAGGTTATACTGGTAAATGCATGATTCATTGACTTATTTGGCTGTATTGTCTAGGATGAGCTCAGGCGATTTTATTTATTTTTTTTCATTTTCCTATTATTACTCAGGTCAAAGATATTGGATTCACAGGGGTCTTCAGGTTAATATTCAAGCCACTTGTTGGTGAATTTCCTTGTTTTGGAGCGGTTTGTTATTCTCTGAGGCAGAAGGTACATAACTTCCTTCCAACATTTTGGAGATTTTTCGTAGTGTGATTAGCACAAGTTTATCCGTATAATCTGACTGTTTCATTTAAGAAAAAACTAGATTAAAAAAAAGACGATGAGGTGATTCAAATGAAAATATTTTTGCAGCATTAGGCTTGGTAGGAGTTGGCTGATGTATTGTTACCATTTTCATTTGTAATGAATATTGTATATCATGGAGTTCAAATGTTTCCCAAACTATTCTCTTTTTTGGTTTTTTGTGTTCTGCAACTAGGATATTAGACTAATATGTTTTTTCCCTTCAAACTCAAGGTATAAGTATATGACTACTCTATTCTACCTTTTCTATCATCCACTTTCTGGTCCTCCTCCCTTGCTGCATCTGCAAGCTCAAAAGCAATATTCAACTGAGATTGCAGTTAATAAGGAAAACGGAAAATAAATCACTGAACAAGTATGTTAACTTTGCACTGCTTGCATTATATTTAATGAATTACGTAGATCACGTAGGCATGTTGTAGTCAAATTATACAATGGTCACATACTTTCAATGTGTGCTTGTAAACTGTGGATAGAGTTCAAGAGAATGTACAATCTTTGGCTTGTAGAAAAAGTTGGATTTCACTCTTGAAGTTATTGGCGGCGACATTACTTCAATTCCTGGACTAGCTGGTGCTCTTGAGGTTTGTGGAGCTTCTGTCATTGCTTTGTCATATTACTGTTGCAATTTCACATATATTCATGTTTGGGTTGGGTAGCTTTTTATATTTAGGTTTTATGATGTTTGCTTCTTATGACTAAAGAATTGCATGTGGCAAGAATTTTAGGTACACCTATATGACATGTTGATTTAGTTCTCATGCTCTTGTAGTGTTAAGTTATGTATTGTTTGATTGTTTAATGAAGCAGAATGGAGAGCAAAAGCGTTTGAAATATCTCGGGCTGTTGATTTTGGGATGTGATATGTTCCGTAGATAGGATGGCTTTTGGTGAGCATTTTCAAGGTTGAAATTAGTTTCCTGGTTCTCGAATGTGTTATAGCTATTATCTTGGTGGTGAGCCCAATTATTAGGAGCTAGGAATTAATGTAATCTATGGATGGTTAAAGAGAAACAATTGCAGAAGCTGCCTAGTTCAGAGATTCATTGTGCATCATATGTTACATGTTCCTCATTGTTTGATCCTTAAAGTTGGGGTGGGAAAGCAGTGAGTGCATAAGTTTGAATGAGTTTATTGTTGTTGTGGGAGGTAAATGTTGTTGATGAAACAACGCAAGCTGGTATATGGTGGTAAATAAAACAGGTCTAACTGGGAATTCTGGTGGACATAATTGGGAATGTTGTGGTATTTGTTCTCCAGTGGTTGATCCTTAAAATTTGATAGAGGGAATATGGTAAGTTGACAGGTTTGATGTAGTTTGTTGTTGATCTCTTAGGTAATGATGTTGCTTTGCTTTCATTTTGAAAGAAAAGCTTGGACCTAGTCTGTTGCACCAGACAATAGCTTATTCGTGTCCACATTTGAGATTCGAGCTTTGGGAGGTAGATCGAGTGCTGGTTAGAACTCATCATATAGGCACTACAGATGTCTGCTTCCTGTGTTGAATGATAATTTCTAGTGTCTTACATGACAATGCAGTTATCAGCGTCGGCTGTTTGATCTTGGAAGTTATATTCCAGATTGCTGATTCATTTTAGCGTTCTTTGCCATACAGGATACCATACGCGATGCTGTTGAAGATTCCATCACATGGCCTGTCAGAAAAATTATTCCCATTCTGCCTGGGGATTATAGGTGCTCCATTGTTTTTTTTTTATTTTTTAAATGATTTTTCTTCTCTTCATTGTAAACCAGGTTTTTTACTCATCGAATTAGTTGATAGGTTCCCTGACCTTACTGGCAGACTTAGATATCTGAACAGTTTGAAAGAGAAGTGTTCTAAAGGGAGAAAGTAATTTAGTTTGTGGTCTGAGAGACATTTTGATCATTATGTACAGGGTATTTTGCTAACATAGGTTCCTTGTAACTCTCAAGAGCAGATAGTCATAGGCCCTTTGTCCTGTTGGAGTTGGTAAGATGGACAGATCTTCCAAGATGTTTAACAATTTTTTTGTTCTGTCGTCTCAGCGGTGAACTTCTCATAAAATTTGTGAAATATTGATCAGAGGCATTCAGTGGCATTGCTGTTAAATTAATTATTTTAGGGACTTGATTTTTTTGCTTTGCCTCCTGCTTCATCACCCCAACTCTGCACACTGGAGTTAATATGACTTTGCCCTTTCCTCCAAGTGACCTAGAGTTGAAACCAGAAGGAGTACTAGAGGCGAAGCTTATCCAAGCAAGGAACCTAACAAACAAAGACCTTATTGGAAAATCTGATCCTTTTGCTAAATTATATGTACGACCTCTGCCTAATAGAATGAAAACCAGCAAAACAATTTGGTTGAATATTTATTTGTTTCAAAGTTTAGATATATCATTTCTTCTCTCTTCCTTTTCATGCCTCCAGAATAACAATCTGAATCCCATTTGGAATGAACACTATGAATTTGTTGTTGAAGATGCTGAAACTCAGCACTTGGTGATATATGATGATGATGGTCTTCAGGCAGCTGAGCTCATTGGATGTGCTCAAGTACAACTAAGTGAACTTGAACATGGTAAAGTGAAGGACATCTGGTTAAGTCTGGTTAAGGACTTGGAGGTTTAGAAAGACAACAAAAACCGGGGGCAGGTGGGATGTTGATTTATTGTCTCTCTCAGCCAGTCCAAGTGCTTTTCATTTTTTCCTTCTGCAATAGCTGGTTTTTATGTCTTGCATTATCGCTTGCTGTACATGAACAAAGTAACAGTGAACTTTTCTAAAACTTGTAACTAATTTTTCTGTCTTTCACTGCAAGTGAATGAAATTGGGGGTGGTTGAATAATTTCAATACATTGTCATGTTGCACATAACCATATGTTTTCTACATGGGCTAGAATATACACTGGACTGGAAGCTTCAACAATTGATGTTTTTACTAGTCAAACCTGGAGATTCATTTCCAGTGTAAAATTAGAAGAATGAATAAATTTCTTTTCTAAATCTCACAGCCAAGATATATGCACACAAGTGTCTGATTAAAGATATACAAGTCCTGGTGTTTTGGACATACATTCTGAGTTCGTCATCTATCAATAGCTGTCCCATTTTTTTATTTGGTTTTCCCCTATCATACTACTTGAAGTCGAGTTCAAAGGATGAGTGATTCCTTTTTATACTTCTCCTTTTTTTGGAGTTCATAAATTATATGGATGATCAGTTGAAGTTTTGGCTTGCAATGTATGCATATAGAGGAAATTTTGTGTCATTCATGAAAGTTGATGGGGAAAGTTTTTATGGATTATGGGCTCTTTGTTGCACGTACCATAGATGATAGATCATGCATGCTAATAGTTGGAACAGTACTTTATTTGAGATGAAACTAACTGGAAATTATACTTGTGATATGGAAGCATGCTATTTTGGTTGAATTAATTGTGTTTTCTTTCACAAATTGCTTAAAAGGAAAGGCAAGTGAACATGCCCTAAATTTAACTTCACTAATGCTTCACAGTTTAGGAGTTGATTTTGTGAATGTTTTTTACGCTATATTTCATGCTAATTCTTGTCTTTTTGACGAGTTATATGTACAAGTTTGAATATTCATTGTCGCTACAAACTGTATATTTTTTGTACTGCCCCTCAGGCAAGGAGAACGGCTTTGCTAACCCATTTGCATCAACCGTCTCATTTACCTCTTTGGAAAAGGTTCTTAAAATTGGACTCAACGGGACAGAAGCCATTGCAAATGGAAATGGCGCCACACACAAGAAAAAGGAAGTCATTGTTAGAGGAGTACTATCAGTAACAGTGATATCTGCCAAAGATTTACCTGTTGCAGATTTTATGGGGAAGGTTGACCCCTTCGTTGTAGTCAGCATGAAAAAATCAGAGACTAAAAGTAGAACAAGGGTAAGGTCTGATTTATAAAAGGAAATCCATTTCGAGACCTAATTCTTCCCAAGAAGGCTCGATCATGCAACTTTTCACTGTTCTCATACTTTCTTTTATGGCATAAATATTCCTCTTGCCACTGCAATGCTTCTATAGCAACTTCCGAGTGTAGCTTCACCATGATTTTTCAACATTGCACCTGCTTGTAATGAATGTACAGAATAGACATTATTTAAAGGGGTTCTGCTGTAGTAGTTTGGATTAAGATCTAAGACATTTTCTTCTCAGGTTGTTAATGACAGCTTGAACCCGGTATGGAACCAAACCTTTGACTTTGTTGTGGAGGATGGATTGCATGATATGCTAATGCTTGAACTTTATGACCATGACACATTCGGGAAGGTATGCTAGTTTCTACTTGCAATCCAGTTCTTTATCTTTTAGTGATTGCCTAACCTGGATTGAACTGGTTTCTTCTAGATCCATATTGTAGATAGCTTTTATTTCCTGTGTCTATGAGGGGCCATGATCTGCGTTGGTTCTTTTGTTTTTTGTGCAAATTGAGAAGTTCAATATAGATAGAGTCATCGGTGCATAGCTTGAATTTTAAGCTAGCTTGGGTTTCAAATCTCATCAATACCATCATCATGTCACAATACACCTTATTTCCAAAAGTTTCCAACTATGTTTTTAGAAGTCATAGTGACACCATAAATTTATAAAGAAGGGAAGTGATGAAGTATTAAAAAACAATACTGGGACAATAAAAGAAAGGAAGACACTATGATGCTACAATGGCAGATGATTTTGCCTTCAATTGTGCAGGATTACATGGGTAGGTGCATTTTGACATTGACCCGGGTGATATTGGATGAAGAATATGAAGGCACCTTCCAGCTAGAGGGAACTGAGTCTGGGAAATTGAATTTACGTCTCAAGTGGATGCCACAACCAATTTACCGCGAATCATAAGTGAACCATGTCTAGTGTTATGGACGATGGACCAATTTACATCCACTAATGTACCCAAAACTCCAGTTTTCCTTTCTCATCTGGGGCCAGAAAGTTCATTAGCAATGGCTTTCAGAAGATCTTGCCTGAGAGAGGTATACCTTCTTAGAAGAGATCTTACCACTGTCACCATGAAACCTACACAGATTTTTCCAGCTCTTAAAACTGAGATATTTTGTAACACCTTTATAATGTGATGGAGGGAACGCAAACCGCCAATCAAAACTCTTTTGTGTTTCACTGGGTTATATGTAAAGCTTGATTTTATAGACACCAGAACTAAGACTCCATTATAGACTACAGTTTTGCTTCTGAAATGTTGCTAGGTATTGCATCTCTGTTGATTTTTTAGCTCTATCAAAACAGTGGCAAGATTGTTGTCGCCGTTATTGTCTGGCTGGAACCTGGAACACAACTTGGTTGTTAAAAATGCAGAACTTGGTTAATGGTAAGACTGATGAGCATAAGAGCTCTGTATGCTTCCATTCTTGTACTGGTTTAACGAGTGTATTAGATTTTGTTGGGAAAAAAAAATTTAAAAGGTATATGGTTATAAGGTTCAATTTGAATATTGCATTAATAGTGTTCTTTACACTTCAAGAAATTCGAAAAGTACTTTTAAAAGAATTTTTGTAAAATATAAGTATTTCTTTTAACTAATTTTTCCTTTTTTATGTTGGGTGAGATATAAATTTTATAGTTCACTTTCCAGGAAAAGCTTAATTATTTAAGTGATTATTATGTATGTATCTCATTGAGAGATTTCAAATGATATAATGGTTCCAAATAAAAAAGAAGCAAAAATGAAAATAATGCAGAATAATACATTATTATTACTAGTATAAAACAAATTGGGTCTTCCAAATGATTTTGCATGTAGTCTTGAAAAGAAGAAATGTTCATATCATTACAAAATAAAAAGTTGCATGTTACTATCAAATCTCTGTTACAACTTTGTACCTCTACTAAAAGTTTGTAATGTATACATTTACATTTAGGGCGTTTTCAATGTCAACTTTAATTTTAATTTTGTAGAGATTACCGTGGTCTTTTTAGTATTTAACTATGAACTTTTAAAATGAAATGGTGTGAAGATAAAATAAAACTCTACACAAGTAAGTTCTACAAATCACTAGGAACATCAGTTTCACAAAACAAAATTTTGTATTATTTTTTAGTTGTAGCATTATTCATTGATTTATAACAATTAAAATCAATATGTATTATTGCATACCATCTATAAGATTAGAATATTTTGCGAGCAAAGATGATACTTTAGTGTTTCCTATATTATTTTTTTTTTGGTAGAAATATCTCATATATCATAATTATGATGTCTATACATGATTAATCTACACTTTTTATGTAACACTAGATCATTCGATTATGTTCAAAGTAATTTTTTGTTTCTTTTAACCGTTATAGCCATTAGGGATTCTGATTCTATGAGGTGGGGAAATTAGCGGAAGGGTCCCTTAACTACTTTAAGGGCAGGAATCAATAGGATTTGATTTAATAGAAGATAGTAATGGACGGTTATGTGGCTTGCCCTACAAGAAAAGCCACCCTTTGCGGCAATCAATTAACCAAAATCCTTCAAGGAATAGGATTTGACTGAATAGTTTAGGGCTAGGAATCCTTTAATAGGAATAGGATTTGACTGGGGATGGTCTACATAAGGACTGGATTGCGGCAGTATTTTTCTTCAAATCATCAGTAATGGCTTCCCCAATCAACTTCAGCGAGCAGTTGGAGAAGTGGCTCCTCCAAAGCACCAAGGAGGAGGCTTTCCGATTCATCGACACCTTCTTTTCGGTGGCTGCGACAAAGTGGCCTAAAGAGTTGCGGCAAAGAGTGCCTCACATTCTGGAGAAGGTCTACATGACTACAGATCAGAATCCTCCAAGCAACGATTCTGGGCAGAGCGGATTGATTATGGCGAAAGAAGAGAAGACTGATGAGAAGAAGAAGCGATGCATCATCAGGCGAAAGATTCTGGCCTTACGTGAGAACCAAGCAAGCCATGTCGAGTCTGGTCAGAAAGTCGAGAAAGAGACATTGGCAAAGAAAGAAGAAGATCAGAAGGCTAGGAAGACAACAGCGGGTCAGATGATGATGGCGGTTTCGCAGCAAAGAGAAGCAGACAGGGCTGAGATGAAGACAGATTGGAAGAGAGCATCAGGAAACTAAATCAACAGTACCGTGATGCACAAGTTAACAAGAGAAAGATTCAGATGGTGGAGTTCCAGAAGAACGCGATCCCCTCATTCGGGAAAGCAAAAGCCATGCCCTGCAGCAAGAAGGCCAGGAAGGTGATTGCCCCTCCTTCGACCTTAACTTCCTGGATCAACAAGCAAGCTGCAAGAAGGGTGTGTTGATCCATGAATGAGCAGCTCAACTCAAATCTTGAACTTGAAATTAATCCATATGCATGATTTGAAAGGCTTCTCTTGTAACATTCTTTTTGACAATATAGTGAATATAATAGTACTAACATTTGATCATTGCAAGAATCTATGACTTTGATTATTGTAGCGCCACAAC